>LUGF01029209.1:161657-203973 GCA_001625245.1 Calycopis cecrops | reverse complement strand
CTTGGACAAACAATTTCTAATCAAAACCAAAGAACGAAAGAACAAATCCCCCTTTTTTTCGCTGGGACAATTTTCTAAAAGATTCCTGGACTGAAAGGAGGAGTATTGGCAGGCTAGGTTATGTGGGATTTTTGCCTACTAAAATCCCTTCGGCGAACATTCTGGCATCAAAGGACTACGGGAACTCGTAACGAACAACATCCGCTGTCCCTATCCTTGCCCCTTGCATCTGACGATGCTCTTCTCTATAATCGATTGGTTAATAGCCAAGTAAATTCCGCCTATCTAAATGGATCCGATCATTAAAAATATGAAGAGAAATGCCCTAAATTGAGACTGAGGCACCGGCTCGTCTTATGAAGCCTCTGTTTTGTCTTTGAAGACGTCGACTCGGATCAATCCTTTCTCGGATCCGCTCTGCTGTCTCCTTTTTGAGCATGACGGTCTCGCAAAACGAGACAAGAGCACGCCACGCTGAGTCCCTACTAGAAATACATACATGCTGGACATAAATGCCGCTAAGAAGAGGTCTTGTCCAACTTCTTCTACCAAGATATGCCTTTCTGCACTTCCCGCTGTACATGCTTCGAGGATGAGTTGGGCAGAGTCTTGGCCACATCCACAGTGATGACATGTAGCCGTCGTCTCGTGGCCGATTTTATACAGATACTCGGCAAAACAACCATGACCCGTTAATATTTGTGTTAGCCGTTACTTTACTCCTCGCTTATTTTCCATTCAGCCTTCGAAGACCGACAGGATCGCCTCTACAACGCGTTTGTGCGCATATCGCTCCTCTGACAGCGAGCATACAAAATGTGACCAAGATATTTTAGATAATGGTCCACCTGTATTTGGGCGTCACTTACATGAATTTGAAAATGGGGTGATTTCCAGGTCCTCGAAAGCTTGTTAAACCACAACGCCTCGGTTTTGTGAGGCGATATACTCTATTTCCCAAATTTTTGCGACGACGATTTTCACTCCGAACTCAGCTACTTCTTTGGTACTGTGTCGTCGGAAAAGCACACAATATTGACCCCTACGGGAAGTGCAACGCGTAGGACGGCGTCATAGGTGAGTTTCCATAATAGTGGGCCTAAAACAATGCCTTGTGGTACACTGTAATTGGCTGCTATTCGGACATTATTATCCTTCTGGTCCACATAGGTCTTAAATGCGTCCCTGGGATGAGAGTTGAAGGCGTTGACAATATCGAGGTTTACTGCTAGAGCCACTCCTCCCTAGGTTACAACTTGTTCCGACAAGGAGCGGACGCACATAATTGCTTCAATCGTCGAACGTCTCTGACGGAAACCGAACTGGCTATCTTTGTCTGGACCTATTTGTGTCAGGTGCTCGAGTGGCTATAATACGCTCGAAGAACTTGTCGACTTCATCTAAAAGGCATATGTGGCGGTAAGCCGATGGAGAATCTGCTGGTCTATTGCTCTTCTTGATAAGCAGTATAGTGGAGTGCCTGGAGCATATAAAACCGTAAAACCACGGAATAGAGTTATAGTGAAAGGATTAATATGATCGATGTGGGAAATTGTTTTTTAAACCATAAATAGCAATGTTTACCCAATTTTTTTTGTGCACTCCATTTTTTTATTTTATATATACAAATTAATATAAAAAAATAATGTTTAGCCATATATTTTCACTTAAGACAGTTTTTTTTTATTTATATGTTAAATCTTACCTGAGTAGCCATATGGGAATATTTTCAAAGATACCTGTGTATGAAAATAGCTGTAGGGGTGCCCCAGTCAAGATAGCTCATAGAGCTTTTCAAGCTCATGACCCGTGTCGACCACTTTTAGCTGCCGCGCGCGAGCTGCTCCCCTCCGTTAAAGGTGGGGAGCTGAGGCCACCCGTGGTCCTCGGCCAAGATAATAATAGCTTAACCTATTAATCGCAAAAAGTCCGGGTTGCCTTCTCCCATTAGTCTGGGAAAGAAGGGGGGGTCTGTCCCCCTATCGACCATAAGTTCGACCACCAGAGGTTCGACGCTCCAGGTGAGTTCACCTCTCATATAGATGAAGCTGCACTGACCTTCAGTCCTTAGCGTATATTCTACCTAAAAAAAAAAAAAAAGAAAAAAAGCTGTAGGGACCTCGAACAGGTAGAAAAACGTGGAGGGTAGAGCGGAGCGACAGCTGCTATATACAATGGAATTTCTCGGCTAGTTCAATTATAAGTATGTAAATAAAATGTACTCTTATGTGTACATTAAAAAAAATAAGGTAATTAATTACGACTAATGAAAATAAAAAAATATTAGTACAGAATCTGTTTATTTAAATATATTGCAAATGTTATTTCGTAGTTGCAAAAAGGGATGTGGAGCTGCGTGTGGATGCCGAAAAAGTGGTTTATACTACAGTGTAGCATGTTTACAGTGCAGCGGAAATAGTTGTAACAATGCTTCACTTATGATACAGATACTTAGATGAAGTAGAAGAAAATATTTGATGTAGACAACAATGTAATCTCTACCCTCCACGTTTTTCTACCTGTTCGAGGTCCCTACTGCTATTTTCATACACAGGTATCTTTGAAAATGTTCCCATATGGCTACTCAGGTGAGATTTAACATATAAATAGAAAAAAAACTGTCTTAAGTGAAAATATATGGCCAAACATTATTTTTTTATAATAATTTGTATATTTAAAAAAAAATGGAGTGCACAAAAAAAATTTGGGTAAACATTGCAACTTATGGTTTAAAAAACAATATCCCACATCGATCATATTAATCCATTCACTATAACTCTATTCCGAGGTGAAAACCCTCAGGCACTCCACTAGTAGCTTGGCCTCTCTATCAGCGACGGGGAATTTGCTAGTACGTAAGCAGCTTGTAAATAACTGAGTCAGCATAGCCCGGGCCCCCAAATGCAGCTGATGCTAACACCCAGGCTCGTCCAGGTATTCCATCAGGACCGTGTTACGGAACGATCGCTTCTGTTCACCCCATTTTTTCACTAATTACCGACATGTCCTTTTTCTAAACAGCGATAGCATTGTAAGGGCCTTGTTGTTAGGAACTCTACTCAGGCTGAACTCCAACCAAAAAGTATACGCGCAGCTGAACTTAGTTTCCCGGCATCTTCTAAGGGGCAACGCATCCATGCGATCCCCAATGGAGATGAGCGGTGGATTTCACCAACTTTGATGTTAACAACTTAGCATTCCCGGCGTGAGCAATAGCTGCTGCAACTTCTTGCTGTGTGGTGGCGTCATCTAAGTCCCTGATACGTAGCTCACTCATTTTTACGGGCCGCGCAATACGTATATTGAGGTCGGCAAGGGCTTCCCGAATCCGAGCAGCGAGACTGTCAGCTTTAGCCTCATTGTCATTGCCGCTTAGGTGCAAAAGTAGACCACCAGTTACGGTCCTTCTTAGACTGACCTTATCTATTCCAATGTCTGAAAGCTGGATTCTATTTTTACAGCTGTTATAACCTAGGGTCTTCCTCTTCATAAGGAACGTCTGTCGAATGTGCCATGGATCACTTTGACTCTGTTTTGTCATGTATCCTGGATGTTTCCGACCCAGTTAAATCGCGCGGCTTCTGCCGAACGGCCGTAGCACTTTTTGCCCTGCCTGGGGGTCGTCCGCGTCAGCCCACTTTCGGCTTCTTAAATTGGTTACTAGTGGCTGAATTCGATTCATAAAGCCCTTTTTTTGTATCCCCGAAATGCTAAAAGACAACAAGGACGACACAAAAGATGAGAGGATGATTTTCCAAAAGATTGGAGGGAAAGATTGGATTGAACTCGTGACAAATATAAATGGCAAATCCTGGTCTGAGTCGAAAGACATCCTGATCACATTTTCCTAATGGATGGTCAATGTGATCCCAATTTAATGTGTCCACACCCAGGTTGTGTATGGCGTAGGCTATCTCCATACTGGCAACATGATTTCGTAGACAGAATGCTTTTATCTCGTCGACTGGGTCTCGAAATTCTGCAGAAGTTTTGTAAATAGTAATTGAGAGGTTTCAGAATCTCGAAAGCGTCATAATTTTCGCTTGGAATATTTAAATGTTGCACGAGCCGTTCAGGCTCGCCTTTGAATTTCTCCTTAAGATGATGCATCTTGCGCCATTTGCTATGGATAGGATGGTTACGTATAGCCTCTCGGTAGAGTTTCGAGAAGGCCAGACCAGTGAAAACTGGCAACTCAATATATGGAGTTAACTCTTGTTGATATTTGACGTTGCTGAGTTTTCTGCCAAGACTCAATTTTGTTTTTTCGTAGATTGGTTGATGTAGACAGAAAATAGTCTCTTAATCGTCTACAGTTCCTTCTTATAAGTTAGTTAGTCCTACAAGTAGGTTTCCAGTTCAAGTTCACGCCCTGTTCACTATCTAAAAGGTCGTAGTCGTCTGAGAGGCTTGTTATATCGATCACAAATCATAGGACTAACACACAGTATTTCGGTCAGATTGCTGATGTTGATGTTGTTGTAGAATAGGTCAGAACTAAATAAAAGATACGAGTGTTCTGTTCAGTTTTATTGTTATCAAAATTAAAATATTATAAAGAGGAAAGATTTGATTGTGTATGTTTGTGTTTGTATGTACCAATTAATAGGCTCTGAAAGTACGGGACCGATTTCAAAAATTCTTTTACCATATGAATGATTATTATTATTATTATCATTATCACACATTATCATTGGTTATTTTTTACCAAGGGAAAATGCTTCCTTCCCATAGCAAAATGGGTAAACTTCTAAACGGCAGAACCGACTGGGTTCAAATTTTGTATTTCGATGGTTTTCTAGATGTTTAAAAAATACAATTGGATCCGGTAGGTGGCGCTGCTGTCGGTATGTCAACTACTAAACGTCTTGACCGATTGGGTTGAAATTTTGTACGTGAATTTCCATCGTCTCACAGACACGAATGTATTTGCTTTGACGCCTAGAGTCGTCACTTTTATTTTTTAATGTAGAGTCTGTAGTTATGTCGCCGACGGGGCTTATGATTTTGATAACCTACTATTCTTATTGTACTATTATAGTATCCTGTGTCTACGTTCTAAACTGCTTCTCTATTGTACACTATTTTTTTACTTGCCTATACTTAGAATAGGTAGCCTGCGCATGCCTATGAAAGATAGCTTGCAGCCGCTATGCCACGTTCTTCTTTATTGCATGGAATAGTACGAGCCACGCTTCTCTGTCACACATATGTGTGTCGTGTGTGTCATCATATGGCCCAAGCGGAAGACCGGTGCTAACATAATATAATTATTATGTCATAATATAATTAATTATTATGTTAGCAGATGCCGAGTTTGGGACCAATTTTGCTATACCCAATGTTAAATGTTTTTGTTATGTGTGTTAATTAGCAACATAAACGTTTATTTATTTATTTATTTATATTTACATGCTCCAATTTTTGAAACTTCAAAGCCTGGCAACCGTTATCTATGACCCATATGGTCTAAGAACGTCCTTCACCCATGTGTTAACCAGGTGAAAATTGTATTTTAGGAAAATTAATATGTTTGTGAACGTTTACTATTAGGGTTGCCACAAAAAAATGGACAAGGCGATGATTTATTTAAAGGAGAAGTTTCATTTTTATACGGACATTTGGCCTCCATGATGTACAGTTGTTAGGGTGTCTCAAAAATCAACTCCTTTTTTGGTTCACGAAGTGTTTATTAGGTACCTACCCATACATTGGAGTACTAAACGTCAACTTGATAGTTCGACATTTGATCGTAAATAATGAGATTGTTTTTATTGTTGAACCAAAAAACCAAATCAAATACAAGTCTGTTTGTATTTTTAATGTGATAGCCGATTTTTTGCCGATTTACAGATTTGCGTACATCATGCGGGCCAGAAATGAAACATTTCCTTTTAAAATATTCATTTTTGTTACTAATTGCGCATATCTGTTAACCACGATGTATATATATTTAAATGTAGAAAAATTTATTACGAGTTAAATAGTTATACTATTACACGTATGTGCTCTGTTGCTGACAGATCCGGGGCACCTCGATATAGGCGGGTGACGGCACCTGCAGGTTTTTAGTGACACACACATCCATCGGATCTAAACCAAGACCGGTGGTAGTTTAGTTTAGTTTCTTACGGGGAAATGCTTTATTTCCCCTCTAAAAAAATTGTATAACGTATATTCTTATATTTTTCGAGCATATTCTTCACAAGGAAGAACAGTATGTGTTTTTACATAGATTTTTATGACATAAATTCCAATCAGAATTAGTTTATCGACCATTTTTTCAAAACTATTGGGCTGTAATATTTGGTAGTTGAATGAGTTGAAGTTGAATCTTTGTATAAATCTTAAAAATAAATAAAAAAGTAAGGGGGGGGGGCACTCATGTTTAGAACTGACTGATGGTGATGAGGTGTAGCTATGAATAGATCTTTAAAAATAATATTATTATTGTTTGGCAAAATCAATTGTTTGAAAGATAATCGCTTCTAAAGTGGAAAAATGAGTGTCCCTCCCCCTCTGACTTTTAAAATACGAGAGTGAGAAATCTAAAAAAATATACATGCTTTTTTATTCTTTTATTACATTTATTATTTTTTTATCGTTGCCTTCGATGACGCAATCGTTTGTGCCAAATTAATATCTATTGTGCCATCATTTTTTTAAGCAGTTTTTATCATTTATTGTTATTCATTATATTATTGTTATTTATTGATATGTTTGATTATATTATTCTATATTTCATCATTTTATGTATTCAGTGTTTTGAAACCATTTGCTTTTCTTGTGATGCGCACCTTCTATGCAAATTCGATGAATGTTTTTCTTGTTTTGTCATTTTCCATACTTTCTTTTAGGTTGTCTAATTCTATAACTGTTTCCATTTTTGTTTCGCAGTCATATCTGTCGGTACTGAATTTAGGGCAGTCTATCATTATGTGAAAGACTGTTTCTTCGCTCAGGTCATCACATGAGCAGTTTAGAGTGGCCGACAGCTTTCTTTTGAAAATATATGCTCTAAATCCGCAATGCCCCGTGGACAGCTGTGTGAGGCAGTTGTCTAACTCTAGTTTTCTGATTATCTTATAGGCGCGTGATATGTTGGGGTAGACAGAAGACAACTTTGGTGACAGCTCTTGTTGACATCTCTTCATATCGTTTCTGCCAGGCTTCGATGGTATCTTCTCTTATTAGCCTTTTGGCGTAAGAGAGAGGGAATGCGTTATATGAGTGTCTGGCCTTTAATTTTGTCTCCGCCTCTTTAGCAAGTTCGTCCGCACTTTCATTTCCCTCGATATTATATCCAGAATAACTCCTCCTCCTCAATTCTCCCTTCTCTTTCCTCTATCTTGCCTATCTCCTCCCTAATTGTATTTGCGACGGGTTGAGATTATTTGGATCCCTTAGGGTTTGAAGAACTGACCGAGATTCACTTATGATAGCGGCTGAGTGGGTGCCTCCTATGCTATCATCTTTGTGGCGCTGTATATTGCACTCATTTCCGCTGATTCGCTTCTGATAGACGCTACAGTACTTTGGAAGCGAGAATTTGGCTTTCGTCACCTGTCTTCCCTGTAGCCAGTAAGATATTGCGCCACCCACCCTTTCGACGAGTTTACTGCCGTCGGTGTAGATTTGTGGTAAGTCATGGTCTATTATTCTATCTATTAAAAAAAAGTTTATGACAAGTATGCAAAAATACTTTTTTGAAACAAGCTAAATAGCGAAAAAATGTAATCATGCTTTGTACAGCGAACGGCAACCTCGTACGGCGTGAAAGATCCCGGCCGGCCCATACTCGCTATCAGCTGACAGTACAGCGTGTACGAAGTGAGAAACAACTTAAAAAAATTCCTGTGGCTAAACTATTGCTCTGATTGATCTAATTTTTGTTGTGTAGCCTTGAAATTATACACTTAATATGTGGTTTCATTTATTGCCTCTCGCTTTTATCAACCTTGCATATATACATAGTGGTCTTAGAGCATATTATAATTAATCAATGGAGATGCCATACAGTCGATCACAGTATAACTTTTTGTGCAATTACTTGAGGGAGGGGAGGATTTTGTCAACACGCACGCTTGGACGCTTAGAAAAAACAGTAGTATATTGAGAAAGTTAAGAGTTAATGAACGAAATGTTGCCGTTCACAATTATTAGTTCTTTAAATAATGTTAAATATGTGAAATTTTATTACGGTTAAATTATTATTCAATAATATAAGAAGGTTTTCATTTGGTAAAGTTATTCTAATATTATACAAGGAATATTAAAGTATATGTCATGTGAGTAGTACACAATAAAGTTTAAAACGTTAACAGTCTATCGTCGATCGTGCTGGCCAATTCGGCTGCAAACCTGCATGAAAGTGCCACATACTAAAATATATTTGAAATAATAACTACAAAAAATAGTGTCATATTTGAAATAGGACGAACAAATTATTAGTTTCTTTGCTACCTAGGTTCTTGCGTACCAAGGTACCACGAATATTTACATAATGAAAGTGCCTATAAATTATTTTAAGATTTAGCGTAAATATAATATTTTTTTGTCCTATTTGTGTTTAGTTATGGTAAGATACAGCGTTATCTGAACGAATTGAAGTAGCGGATCGCCTTTTACAAAAAGAAACTGCACAATTAAGCATTTTTCGGGAGCATTTATTCACGATAGGTAGCGATACGAAATGGCGGCCAGTCGAACGTCAACTAGTTTTAATAAACATGTATGGCCATATGGCCAATGTACTTTGGCAGAGGGGAACGTCCAGATTTGCCTACTTCATAGGTTATATGCTCTAAGATTGTGGGAAACAGATAAGCGCAATTACTAACAAATAATATCTTTTAATAATTTGAATTATACATAGCCATGAACATATTTTTTGTGGCAACCCTATTGGTAAACGTTCACAAACATATTTTATTTTCTAAAATACAATTTTCTCATGATTAACAGGGCGGTGAAGGTCGTTCTTACTTCGGATCTTCTACTAGTAGGTACAATTGAATTTGATCATGCCATTTAATTTTCAGCAACCTCAATGGCAAGTTTTCGATGAACACAGACGAGAACAGCGGCCAGACAATTTACTGGATAACCTTCAAGGGCCCCAACTCACCATTGTCCAAATCTAGAATGATGATCAGACCTCTGCCGGCCTCGAGACCTTTGGACTATGATCGACGTGTAAGCAGTTCCACAGTTTTACCACACATCTTTTAAGTACAATCTATACTTATTTATCGGTCTCTAGCCAATGCTTCGTTCAATGGTATCGCAGACGCGATAAAAAATTGTGTAGATTTCGCCCTTAGTTGATGTGCTCTGAGATATTCCATCGTGCCAGCTACTCGTCGATTTATTCATCATTATTCATTTTATTTAAAGACAAATTAGATTAGATTTTGTGTGATGATATCTAGAGTTAAATAACGTATTAATCCTTTAGGCTTAAGTCAAGGTATGAAGGATTCTTTATATGATAAAACATACATACAATGCTCGGTGTCGAATATCTAAGCCTGGTAAGACTTCGGCAAGAACAGGTAACACCTCCGTAGTCTGTGTTGACCGTGGTATGGCTTATAATTTATTAAATATTAAAGAAAGTCTTTGCTTTGCAATAATTTACATAGCGCCGCTCCTATGGTAACTATGTTTGGCCACACTGGTTATCCGTAGCATATACTTCCTAGATACGTCGCGGTGTATATTAGATATAAATGCTTAGGTAATATGGCTTAAAAGACAAACCGTAGGTCGAGGTTGAGATATTAGTGAAAGTAACTCTTTACAGAAGTTATAATTATTTAAAATAACATCTTAAAGATTCCCCATTTCCCCTTTTTAATGTAGCTATTATTTCGTCATTTGTGTTTCACATTTCAGACTGTGGAAACAGTGGTTTTAATTATTAAGATGCTGTGAAACAGCATCGTTATTAAGGGTGCTGTATAACTTTTAGTTATTTTATTATTTTTATTATCATTTATTTGTGTAACCTAAAACTTAATTTTATTTTACATTTTTGCATTTTAGTAATTATATGTTTGCTAATCAAAGTCAGCGAGATAGAAGAAAATATTCTTAAACAGGCTTAGTTTTTGGTCACCGGCTATATTTAAAAATAAGGAAATAAACATCATTTCAAGGCTGTGTTTTAATTTTATCGTTTTTCGATTTGAAACGGTCCGTAAATATACCTCCGCGCATTAGCGCCCGAAGAGTGTATTGACTTCAAAAGCTGATTGTGTTTCGTATCCACTTTAATTAATGTAACTGTTTTTAATTAATGATTTTTATTAAATGTTTAGATTATGTAATCATATCAATTGTTTTAAGGTCAATAATCAAAAAAAAATATTAAATTTTTGGCGAGCTTAAGTCTTATTAGATTATTTATTTTTGTAGGTTACAGTTACAATAAAATAGACTTTCCTAACGGGTATTCAAGTATTTGAAATGGACTTATTATTACAATAATTAAACTAACTTCTTCTTTTATTGTAAGAGGTAGTGCCACACGGAATGCTTGCATGCAGCCTACTTGGGCCATCACGGCCGGGAGGTTAACTCTCGCTTACACCGGTACCGAACCGGCGTAAAGTGACTGTTGTGCTATCGCGTTTCGTGCTGTATGTAAGTAGCCCGTGGTGAAGGTGGGTGGAGGGAGGAGGGCAGCGCATCAGTATGGCGTCTATGCGGATGTCTATGGGCGTCAGTAGTCATGAACCTCGACCGCTTGTTTGCGCGCATGTTGATACCGTAAAAAAAGTATCTAACCTACAGTACTTACCTAATATTTTTTCACAAATATTTTAATAAATGTTCAAATGTAGCCCGTTTTTTTTTGATGCACAACGTAGCACGTTTTCTTAAACTATTTTTTAAAAAATTTAACGCGTCTCTATAACTTTTAACTTCACTACTACGGCGCTTATTATTTTACTAGCTTCCGCCCGCGACTCCGACCGCGCGGATGTCGGTCTTCGCCTGGATGAATTTATTTTTTTTCTACATATTTTTCCAGGATAAAAAGTATCCCATTTTATGCCCAGGATAATAAGGTATAATTATACCAAGTTTCATCGGAATCGATCCGTTAGTTTTCACGTGATGCCTGAACATACAGACAGACAGACAGACAGACAAAAATTTTTTAAATCGCGTATTTGAGTTTGGTATCGATCCAGTAACACCCCCTGCTATTTATTTTTTCAATATTTTCAATGTATAGAATTGACCCTTCTACAGATTTATTAAATAGTATAGAGTATAGATATAGATTTTTAAGGTCTTGATAACTTTGTGCCTCCTCAACATAAACGCGTCTTTCATTTCGCTCCACAAATAGAAGTCCATAGACTGTTAAGTCCGGCGATCTGGCAGGCCCTCCTCTGCCCATCCATCTGTATTTAGGTACATGAAGTATTTAAACACTCACGCACTGCACTTGCATAGTGGGGTGGGGCACCATTGTGTTGGAAGTAGTGGTTGCTAATTAGAGCCATAGGTACATCTTCAAGTACCTCGTCTATTACGCCACGTATCATGTCTAAGTAAGTACCACCCGTCAGCCGACCTTCAATGAAGACAGGACCCACTATAACGTTGCCTATAATAATAACCCAAAAATTTACACTGAAGCGCACTTGGTGGTGACAGCTTTTAAGAACATCAGGGTTACTTAAAGCCTAAAAGTGTTCATTACGGTTGTTATAAATGCCCACTCGCGTAACAGGGACTCGTCGCTCCATAAAATATTGTTCGCGTCGATGTTTTGCAACAACCGTTCACAAAACACTGTTCGCGCGGATCCATCATAATCATGAAGAGCCTGCACACGCTGATAATGATATGGGGTTTTTTTTATAGCATAGGAGGCAAACGAGCAGTTAGGTCACAGACATCCGTAACACCAGAGGTCTAACAGATGCGTTGCCGACCTTTGAGGAAAGAATCAGCTCATTTCTTGAAGATCCCTAGGTCGTATCGGTCCGGAAATACCAAGAGGGGGCAGCTGATTCCATATTGAAATGGTGCATGGGATAAAATTGCGCTTATAGCGCACAGTAGTAGACTTCGGGGGATCTAGGTGGTGACGGTGGAATTTGGAATTTCGGCGCGAAGTCCTATAATAAAGTTCAGCTGCAGGTATTAATCCGAACAATTCCTCGGAACACTCCCCGTGATAAATACGATAGAAGATGCACAGCGAGCTGACATCTCTACGCAAGGCAAGTGTATCAAGCTGGCGGGTGAGATACTGGTTATCGACGATTTAAGTCGCTCTTCGTTGTATACGGTTAAATGGAACGAGCTGATATTGCGGGGCTCCGGCCCAAAGGTGAGAGCAGTACTCCATGTGCGGTCGGACTTGCGCTTTGTAAAGTTGCAGCCGATGGGCTGGTGTGAAGTACTGCTTCGCCCTGCCGAGCACACCTAGCTTTTGCGACGCTAATTTAGCCTTCGCTTCCAAATGACCGCGAAACTGAACGTTACTCGATATGTCGACGCCCAGTATTCCAATGCTAGCTATAGCTATGAGGGGAGTGTTCTGGAATCGAGGAGACACGACAAAGGGTGTTCTTTTAGCGAAAAACTTGTGTCTTTTTAGGGTTGAATTGGACTAAATTTAGTCGGCCCCATTCCGAGACTTCGCGTAAGCTCGACTCGATTTCAGACACAAGTTTGTTCCGGTACTCGTTGACTTGTTCCCGTGAAACATTGACGCGGCCAGTGTATAGTGCGTCACCAGTGCTATCATCTGCATAGCAATGAATGCTGTCGGGTTTTAAGCATGTCATTTATATGCAGGAGAAACAGAGTGGGTGACAGAACACAGCCTTGTGGATGGGTGCAGGCCTGTAGTGTGCAACAGCGTAATGATGGCCGACATTGAATCGTCAAGCGGCCTCCTTTGTACTGGCACGTGGATTTGTCTCGAAAAAACCCAACAGCGTTTTCGAGCTCTGGTATTATTGTGGCGTTCTGGCCACGACCTGTTGCACGTGAAGGTGTGACGAACTGTCCGTGATCTGTTAGGTACTTGCGCGTTTATCCCGCGTCTTACTAGCCTCGGTAAACTTAGAGTTACCCACGTAGACTTTCTCTGCTTAGAATATAACATCTTATCATTCGTAATATTCATCATTGGAGTATTGATGCGATATAATTGCAAAAGAAAGCGCTTGAAAATTACAATTAACACTTAATTGCTTTGATTATATACACGTCTAAATGGAGCATTTCAAATAAACATCGCAAAGAAAACGTCTCATTTTTTGCACAATGTGTGAGTGACAGTTATGTACAGATTGTTTTAAAACCGTCAATGTGTGCGTGTAAAGGGATACCAACAGCATAAAAATTACTCTAAATTTTGTTACTAAATCAGAAGGAACTAACAGCAAACAAAAAATAGGACTATATAGATTTTTTAAAGAATGTATCCTAATTATTATAAAAAATAAATTGTAATTTCTTTTATCAATGAGAGAGAGAAAGTTTATTATTATTATCAATGAAAGGATTTCCGAAGGTAGTTTTATAGATCGCTATATAAGTATAAGAATTTTTTTACTTGATTATAAGACTCAAAAAAATACAATATAAATAAACTCAAATATACTTCATGAAGCTGTTTTATTTATTTACAGTCAGTGTTACACAATATAAAATATACTAACAATACATAAAATGACATCTTAAATTTACGCGAATGTTGCTTATTATAATAAAGTTATTTAAAAGGCCTCAAGGATCATCCTTGGATGGAATCGGTGTTATTTAGCGAGGATTTGTGCTTTACCAAATTTTATATCTGACGACCAGGCTGGCGCACTGGTGCAGGGCTCGGATGAGCTGAATATATTGCGCCAGGGGTCGCGGGTTCGAATCCCGCCTTGGTAATTGATGTTTATCTATGTATTATATGTATTTTTCTATAATAAAAATCTTAAATATATACAATTTCTTAAATTTATAAAATATATTTCCGTTGTCTAGTACCTGTGGCATAAGTCCTTACGGTACTTAGCACGGGGTGAAGAATAACGTAGTGTGTAAATTCCACTGCTATATATTAAAAGAAACCTTTAGTTTTGGAAAATTACCCTACTTTTCTAGTGACAACACCGTACCACTAGTAAATTGTGAAATTAATATTCGTATTTTCTTAACAATACGTACGTAAATTTAAAAACTAACCGGTGGAATAAGATCTTCTATTTGTTATTAGATTTTCCTGCATGGTTGTGACACAGTTGAACAGAACAAACCGGCATATTTCTTTTTTTATTGAGAGCTTATAATCGCGATACGGTCTAGATGACACTGACTTAAGCGAAGAGCGTGTCTACTATTTAAAGTAGACACAATTTACGGCGCTTTCAGGTGGTTGATGCGGTATCTAGACGTGTATATAATCAAAGAGTTAATTGTTATTTAAATACGTATCGAACTGTTTGAAAGGACATTGGGCATCTTTGTATGGGACACTTACCTACGGCGAACAAAAACAAAATTAGGTCCGGTGGATAGGCAATTAAATCTAGTTTACAATAGTATAGTTCCCATCTCTATGGGTCGTGGGAATAAGGAGAAAATGGACATTCAAATAATAATCATAAATGTTTTTTTTTTTGGGCAATAATTAAAGAGGAAAAAGGAATAAAAATAATAAAAAAAACATATTTTTCTCTTAATTTTTATTCTGCCGCATCTAAATCTAACATAGTTTCGTCTAAAAACGCCGCAGGTGCGTGAAATTCGTCTTGATTTACAGCCCAAGATAAAAAGTATACCACTGTAGTATGTATACTCCCAACAGTGCGCCGGCCGTGTATACAGGAACAGTAATACCCCTCGAGGCTTTGTCTTCCCTGCAATGCCGGACTTATTAGTATATATGTATAATAGCGTTTTGCTCTTATGTGACGGGACTGTATTCTGCCTCGTATTAATATTTTATTTTCTACCAACTCTCTGCGATGTTATAGAAAGAAAAGTTTTTATTCAAAATACAGGAATTACTTTTTCCAGGAATTACAGGAATTACTTTTTGAACGTCAACAATTAAATCTACCACCGGTTCAACCCTAGCACAAACTACTACTACTAGACTATAATTCCATTATATACACTCCGTTTGGAGGCATGTGTTCGTGGCAATAAGATTTGGCCAGTTTCAAATGGTATATTCTCAAGGTAAATAAAAGTACCTCGTCGTAAGTCAATTGTGGGAAATCTCTTAATTCGGAATCGTTTGCATCTAGCGGCATGAATGCGACTCTTTGTCTGTTTAAATTGTTTCGAATCACGTAATCAGCCAATTCATTTTCTCTATTTATGTTCTCATTTATTATATTTATAAACTGTGCGGCATGAGCGTTATCTCTATATGGTCGATAAGTAGCATTGATGAGTGCTGCAGCTATTTTAAAATAGGTCGTCATATTTGTCAAAGCCACATTAAAATAAACGTGGCGGAATATCTTGTAGTCCGTTAAAGCGACCATTGATCGTTTCAACCACCCAACGATACATAGTAATTAGCCGTGATTTATTTGCATCTGCTGTGCTTAGCTGCTCTCCTCTTGCCCTTGTTGGTGGCATATGCGCATCATACCCATGCTCTTCAATGGCAGGAATACAGTCTCTAAAGCCGCGGTCCAATATAAAAATGT
The DNA here is from genome assembly GCA_001625245.1 of Calycopis cecrops. Lineage (NCBI taxonomy): Eukaryota > Metazoa > Arthropoda > Insecta > Lepidoptera > Lycaenidae > Calycopis > Calycopis cecrops. Next base: position 188,278 of record LUGF01029209.1, on the reverse strand, counting down.
CGCTCGCGTTCAGAAACCAATGCCAAGCGGCGTCCTGCAACATGTGACTCATTATTTCGGCATCCGTAGTAATGGCTGGGTACGGGCCTAATACATCTACAATGTATCCGTCTGTGCATACAATTAAAAAAGGTTTTACTAGGTCGCGGAATTTGTGCAGGCTATATGTTTTCCTCTGAAAAAGGAAGTTGGAGCTTTTTTGAACGTAAATATATGTTCCATCACACACAAGAATGGCTGCAGGTTCATTCTGGTTACCTCCAAAAATATGACTCGGGATGGTTAAGTTGCGAGCTACTACACCTTCTCTCGTCATGTGATCCAAACCCAGATGTCGGGGAACAAACTCTTCAAATAAACATTCTCGAGCTATTTTTAATTTTCGCTCCAATGTTCTTTTCGACATATTAAACATAGAAGCTACACGTTCGTCTGGTTCACCCGTTCCTATTTTAACTAAATACAGTCCTAAAACAGTAGCAGAACTGTTGGTTCTGTCACGAAGAGATGTTTGATTCAAAATTCTATTGAATTGAATTTTATCCATACCCGTATAAAAGTGTAGTTCATTCTCATCTATCCTCTCAATATTTTCGAAGTCAAACTGAGATCCTCGTTCCAATTTCTGTTAAAGTGTTCATGTAGACGTATTTGCACATTAAATAGATCTTCCCATTCATTGTTTGCCATATGAAGTTGGCAAACTCGAGCAAGTTTTGGTTTAAGTTTTTAAACCAAATATATATATATAGCTTATTCATACGAAATAAATGTAACCTAACATATTTTGGCACAGCATTTGCTGGTACATTTCTGCAGTTTTGAAAAACAAAGCGTCGAGCAGTATTAGATACACGCAAATATCCAGGAATAGTCATGATACCAATGTTTTGTTGTTGTTGAACGTTAAGTACTATTTCTTGGACTTCCTCTTCTTGTACTTGCTGGGGTAATGGTCCTTCTTGTACTTGCTGATGTGATGGTTCTTGAACTTGCTGGGGCAATAGATCGTCTACTGGCCGGGCTTGCAATGAGCGATAAAATCTCAGCCAGCAAGGGTTGCATATTGATAGTGTACCATCAAAAACAATCTGTAACAATTTATTTTACTGTTATTAATTGATAATCATAATAATAAAGGTCACAACGTAATACACTATGACCAACGAAACGAACAGTTTCAATGGTTGAAAAGGAGTCCTATGATGACATCAACTATGTAAAACTATATCTAGGAGAATAAATAGATACTCCGTTGCCGCGCAAAAGTTAACCCATTCAATGCGGCGCTCCAAACTACGATTTCTGCTCCGTTGCGGTCGCCTTTTTCGCCGGGACGCCGATGTGCGTCCGCCGCACCTCAAAAGGAAACTTTTAGACGCCGATCGGCGTCTGCCGCACCCGGATAAGAATTCGAAAAAAAAATCGTTTTTTTCTGTTCGCCAACCTTACAGTTAGCTCGTAAATTGTAGACAGATACGCGGAACTAAGTAAAGGGGTTTATTTTTGTCACAATCAGATAAATCTGCCATTAATAGTTAAAACTTTGAAATTAGTGTTTTTGCTAAAAATTATGGATGAAAACTATAAGTAAAAGTAAAATAATATATTATAAGTCGTTTTACATTAAATAATCACCACATTTAATAGATATTCGTGTTTAAATTATTTTTTTTATTATTTGTTGATTTTGCCAGAGTATAATCAACCTTTGGTAACTTTTAAACTACATTAAAACATTATACATATTATATTTATCATTCATCATTTTAACCCTTTGAACTAAATATCCTTGGTGATTATTATGTAGGCATTTGAAAAAGATACAAGTTCCTAGTGAAAGAAGTTTTGTTACCTTTTTTTCGCTCGTTTTAATTTTTTTTTTATTAACTAATATGAGAATCCAGCTGCCGATTAAAGCTACTACTACACAGAATAGAAATCTCATATTCAATAACAGATTCTATAGCTTAATACCTAATTTTTTTATAGTACAACCTCTTGTACTATAAAAAAAATAATAAAAAAATAGCGAAAGGGCAGTCGGAGCCATTTTCATGACTACTGACGCCAATAGACATCCGCATAGTTTCTACACGGATGCGTTGCCCCGCTTCCCCCTCCTCCATGGGCCACAGGCTACTTACACACCGCACGAAACGCGACAGCAAGCTAACACTTTACGCCGGTCTGTAAATTTATCTTACTCGTCAAACACTGATATTCATATATAGACATAGTCACGCAAGTCTGTCAATGGAGTACTGCTCCCACCTTTGGGCAGGGGCCCCGAAATATCAGGTAGATCCATTTGACCGTATTCAACGTAGAGCGACTCGAATCGTTGATGACCCTGTTATTTTCGGGCAGCTCGATCCTTTGGCCCTACGGAGAGATGTCGGTTCCCTCTGCATCTTTTACCGAATTTTCAATGGGGAGTGTTCCGAGGAATTGTTCGGCTTAATACCAGCAACTGAGTTCCATCATAGGACATCGCGACAGACATCCATGCCCACCATCTCGATATTCCTAAATGTAGTACTGAGCGGTATAAACGCCATTTTTTACCGCGTACAACAGTACTATGGAACCAGCTGCCTTCCTCGGTATTTCCGATCCGATACGGCTTAGGGATCTTCAAGAAAAGAGCATTCCTCTTCCTTAAAGGCCGGCAACGCGTCTGCAAGACACCTAGTTTTGCGGATGTCTATGGGCGGCGGTAGTCACTAACCACCTGCTCGTTTGCCCCCTATACCATAAAAAAAAGTCTATCCATAAATCAAGTATAAAATACCGTCTAAATGTTTAAATCTGCACAAATAAAATGTGCATTTAAAAAATTTAAAAGCATCATGGATTAAATGTTACTAACTCCTGGTAGACGCCTATGTGCGTCCTCCGCAATTTATCAATAATATTTGAATTTTTGAAAAGATGATTTCACAGAAACTATGCTCAGTACCTCGTAGCTATAGGAAAAGTAACCGTTTATTTCGCAGAAATTTTTAATAATTTGAATTCTTGACGAAATTGAACTCATTTAAAATTTGACACCGATCGGCGTCTGCCGCACCTGGAAAGGAAAACGAAAGACGCCGATCGGCGTCCGCCGCACTCAATGGGCTCAAACTTAATTAATGTTTAGTACTCGTATATTATAAATATTGAGAAACTCACCTCCCGTGCCAATATTTCTTGTAATAATAGTACTGCATAGTCACGATATCTTTCTAAAAACATTTGAGTAAGACGGTGTCTTCTACGACGTAGAACGCTCACACGACACACAACTATTTTGTCGTTCCATTTCACAACAAAATCCCACTGGAAAGCCAACAAAATCCAGTAAACAAGCAGTAGGTAATTAGTTAACTCAGACCACAATGGGAATACGGTAAAACACAGATCGCTACGACGGATGCCCAAGGACTGCGATGTAGTAAGATAAGCTAGCTACCTGCGCGAGCGCAACATAAACAAGCTTTAGAACAATGGGCTAGAGTGAGAACAAAACATTCACATCAACTTGTCGGATTTAGTCAGATTGGCTTTACAATAATACCACGGAGTGATATTTTAACTTTTTGAGCGGTCATGTTTAGTAATTAGTAATAGTTTCAACTTAAAATATTATTTTCATTTTACTAATTATTTCCATTTTCCCATTGTTGTGAATCAAAATAACTATACAATATTAAATATGATTGTAAACACTATCATTTAAAAATGTTTTGGATTATGTTCGCGACTTTTAACAAAATCGGGTAAAAAACGCCCAATGTCATTTGAATGTAATTATTGTTTTTGTTAGGACGGCAGCGCGGCCTTTCGGCAAGTCACACTTGTAACATAAAAAGAATTGCCGCACCGCGGCGAAAATGATCATTTTGTTACCCGCACGGTATTTATTTTACAAAAATATTTTTAATATTATTTTTCTTATTTCTTTTATTTCATAAATCGAATGTATAATCGATTCTGATCTGATTCGACCAAAAACTAACCCCGTATTATTATACCCCTTTATTCTAATTAGGTCTCAGATTAAATAAAAAATAAATTACTTAGGTGCTAATGGGGAAATGGAGAAAAGTAATAGCAACAATGTCAGTTTTTGCCGACTTTACGCCAGAGGTAAAATAATTCTAAAAGCACTATATTACCGAGCCCTGTAATCATCCTCACGTCAGACTTTTAATGATATCGAACCGAAGTACAACTGTGTCGTTCATGAAGTAGGAATATAGCAATCCGTTTTGTAGCATTGGCCACCAGGCGTTATCGAATGCACCCGAAAAGTTGAAAGATATTACCACCACTTACTCAGCGTCAGTTCCCTGGTAGCGTACCCTTACGTTCCTGTAAGCCCGCGGAGATACACCTAGACGTGAAGCTGCCGATCATTGAGATTCGTCCCCTGTTGCAATATCACTCCTCTTGAAGCAGTTTGCGATTGACTTTACAATCTGATCTAGTGACGCAATAATTAAAACAGTTCAACAGAATCCGTAGCATTCGCGTGAGGTAATTTTGACATCATTTGTTTTTTGTCCACCGTTTAGAGGATAAACATTAAATATGGTTTGAAAGAATGATAAGAACACAAACAAGTTTATTGTTAACGTGAAAAGGAATTATCCCTCAACAACCCGTTACTTAATAATAACCCTTTAATGCCTAATAATAAGTTTTATAAATATTTGAGATCCATAGCGACATATGCAGTGTTCAGTGATAAGGTCAAATTCACTGAACATTGCATAATTATCTGGTCGGTAATTATCCATTTGTATCTAAAATAATATTTAAGTAAGCTTTACAGTTTTTACAAGCTGTAAATAATACATCCTGTGCCTACATCTAAAGGAACTAGCAACCAAGGCTTTAGAAGTTTAGAACTTTAAGAAATATTTGTTTTTCTTACAGTCGACAAAGGATGGTGGCAAATTACTTGAGAAGACAAACCAACAGCGTGGCCGATCCACGTACAGACGTGACGATATACACCCAGACAGTTTTTTCCCGAACTACACGTAGACTAACGTAGTAATAATAACATTGAATATGGTACCAGTTTTGTATTCAGTATTCATCTGCTGATGAAACTCTGGCACGTTCTGTAGACGTGGATGTAAAATATACAAAACTATTCCATCCTCAAAAAATGTTTTTTATAAGTTATTTTAGACATTCAATTACCGTTTCTTTTTGATACATTTTGAATTTTTATATTAAGTTTTACTTTCGTAACTACACCAAGAAAATATGTACATATTCACTCGTATTTATTGAATGTATTTACAAGACTGTTATATTACAACTAGTTTGGCGCATACACAGTTTGTACACATTGGCTGCCATGAGCATCACTGGTGAGGTCTCGTTTCCATCTCTGTGAAGCCATGAACATCCAGATTAGTTACAAACCTTGAATGCTGTTTTGTAGAGCATATTCTGTAATTATGTACATAGTGCGTTTAGAGTTATTTTACCTCTGGCGTTAGGTTGGCTAAAGAGACTAGGTGTTGCCATGATAACTTTCTCAATTTCCCTACTAGGAATTAGGAAGCAGGAGTAATATAATATGTGTTACCCAGATCTAAAATAATTCTTTATTTTTAACAAGCACGTAATAGATACAATTTCAATAATAAAAAATAATAAAGTAAATAACAATCAATATTATTTTGTAACAAAAATAATCATCTTTTCCGAAATTTCTATTTCCACATTCTGAAATAATTTAATACTTCAGGGATGTCAGTTATTACTCAACTATCTAAAACAGAAATGCCAAAGATAAACTAACTCTAAACGCACATAATAATTATGATGACTAGAGGCCGGATTCTACGAATTCGCGGGTTAAAATAATTTTCAATGTTAATAGCATTTACCCTAAAATCTAGACATGATAAATTTTATCGCTACATTTACAGTTTTTCATTTCATCAGTAATAAATTAAATTATTGTTGTTTTTATTGTTGTTGTTAACTTGGTGTGCTTTAGTGCTTGGTACAAACTTGGGCATAGTTTAAAACCATCGAAACAATGCCAATATGATGGACGTGTAAACTTATGAAAATATGTGGAATAATAACTTTTGCTTTAAGCTTTTGATGTGTAAGTCATGGCATAACGAATGGCAGCATTTGAACCTTGGTGCTAATCTATAGCATCCAAGTTCTGATTCGTTTTCTACTAACAAAAATATAGTTATCTTTTTCAGTGCCAGTTTAATTAATGTAAATATATTTTGCATCATGAGCTTTTTAGCTTGTAAATAATCCAGTCTTTTAAGATAACATTAACATATCATGCGAGTGTGTCAACGGGGGGTTGTGTCTCATTGGAACTGTAATGCTCGTGCACCTCAGTAAAAGAGCGGTGCTTTGAGCATCAGCGGTGAGATCAGTAAATTTGTATGGGCCATAGGAGCGTTAGATAGATAGGTAAAACTTTATTTGCAATTACAAACAGCACAATCACATTACCGTAGGTGTATAATGGACAGCTAACGCGTAAAATCAAATTTTTATGAGTTTTGAAGAAATTTGTATGTGTGTGTATAAGATAGCTACTTTATAATAAATACTTTACAATAAAATAAATTGCACTTTTAATGTAGGTATTCTCTACTGTATTACTACTGCTATATTATTTCTAACAATATTAATTTAAAAATACATTATTTTTGTAATTTAATTTAATATTTGATTTAAGAATGTCGTGATTGCTTGTATCTGACTCGCCTTAAAGCTTGTAAATCAATAAATAAAATTCTTATATTTCAATTTTATCTCATATTTATCATAATATTACATACATTATATATGAGGGATGGCATCATCGTTTTATGTAAATAAAAAACCATGAAATCAGTCTCATTTGCTTTATTTTAATTTACCATAACCTCACCGGCTACCAATGACAGAGCGTTACAATCGAAACTTTCTGTGATCACGTCTATAAACATCAATATATTAATAATAATTAACAAGGTTCGATCAAAAATTGGTCGCTAACCTATCGCAGTGCGCCCTTTATTATATATTCACAAAACGCGACTATATGCTATAACTAACCAATGGCAGTGCTCGGGCCGTTCGAATCCACATTCACATATATCACTACAAGCTTAAACTAGGAGGTTGTCTAGCTAACTTCGATCTGATCGTGCTCAAGCGATACTATGTATTATAGTAATGGAGATAAAGATTAAATTTCAGTGATACTGAAATTGGGCGTGGCTTCACTGCCATCTCGGTGTGGGTTGATTCGGGGCCAGCTAAACTTCACTAATACTTTACACACACATGGACACATTACCCGACAACGCACGGTACAAAAACAACAGATTTCGGTACATTGTACAAAACATTTTCATAAAACGTACACCAATTCGTCGTATCTGAAGCTACGTTATTATATAAATGTATAAATCAGAAAAACGTTAGGCGACAATGAACTTACAATTCGACGCAAGTCAGCGCCAGTAAAAAAGCCTTAACTATATCATGTATTTACTGACCTGTATTTGGTATCTAACTTCGATTGTATTTACAATTTATAATACGAACTGCCACCGTCTTACACATATTACACGTGTATTTGGGACGACTTACGAACAAAAATCACGATATACTCTATAGTAATATACCAACTACTCTAACATAAATCATATCCTGAGAAATGCCTACATAAAATATACAAAATGTAAAAATGAAAATAAAAAAATCGTTGAAAAAATTATGCACAGAGTCACGCACTCATTTACGAAAACTAATTAGCACCATAGATTTAAATTTGTAAATTGTAAAAAACTCGACACAACAAAGTTAATTTGAAGTCATTTTTTTCAACAATTTTTCAATTACAGAACACAAAATGTCAATCAATGCCAAAATATTAATCATTCATTTTTATCCCGTTACATTATTCATATCAAGCCTCTAAACTATGAAAAATATAACATAGGAAAACAAAAAAAAAAAACAAAAATTATAATCGGAAAGTAAAAAGTAAGTATAATTAAAGAATCACTGTAATTAAATAAATATACGCATTGAATTATATTTAATTCAACGCTCTACTAGCATTTATATTCACTTACTCTATCTATATCGTTAATATGTTTATAAAAAATGAATATTCAATATAAATCTAACGTTTATTTACGATAATATATTATAATGTACACTCCTGTATTTACAAATGCTCAATGATCGTACTGTGAAATTGTTGGCTAAATTTGGACAAAACTTACGAACTTACTGATGGACAGAAAGCTTGACAAACTGAGCAAAACAAATTAAATGTACGCCATTAAATACAAAACGTTTACTGTTCAGATTGTTTAATAAAATATAATTATTTAGTATTTGGTTTCGTTGTAACTTTCATTCTGATGCATTTATTTAGTTGGTAAATAATGTTTAAATACATTGTAGTTTTGTGTATATTTCTCAATGCTACAAAATGTGTGTCGCAAACGTTTAATGTATTTAATGATCAAGACATTGATGTATATACGTATGCTTATACTATAGGCGGAGCTGTCGACGTGGTCCTAGGTACACACAAGCATTACACGAATCGACCCCAATGTCTCAACATACTATAATAAAACATATACATAGGGTAACAAAGAACATCATCACTGAAATACACAATCAACTGGATATAATCACATAAAACTTACAAACAACAGTCCAACATTTCAATGAGAATAATCGGTACTTTGAACAATTGGTTAGTGAAAGCATATTAACAACTAATTTCCAATCTTTTGTAGTTAGGATTATGATAGGCTTGGCTGATATTACTATCAGCCAAGCCTATCATAATCTAATGAATTCTATATCCACGTTAGTGAATGCATGGTAAACTACCTCTAGCATCGGACTATTGATAAATAAGTGTACCTCCAACAATCTTATATGATAATATGCTTGCACATTAACCAGTCAAAATGGTTGTTCAACACGATAGTGCACTGCTACAATTGGAGATTCCAATTATTCGTAAGATGCAGTCTTATCAAACCTACGAGGTTTTGGATCACCCATTTGTTATAGATGGAGATTAGTAACAACTCACTCTATTTTCATTTCAAGGCTAAGCTAATTATTGGCTCTCACTCGATCGTGACGAGTATCACAAATGCCTTGTCAGTAAAGTTTTTTAGTGTTTTGTCGTATTCCTTACGTATGGAGTCACAATCTAGATCAGTGATTCTCAACCTTTTTTTTGTTGCGGCACATATTTAACGATTTCAAAATTTGGCGGCACACAAAGAAAAAGATAAAAATTATTTACTTACTACAACACACTGCATAAATAGTTTATGACAAAAAATTTAAATATACGAAATACTACAATAATAACTTTTTAAATATTTTTCTTTTTAACTTATATAATTTAATAATATTAACAATAATATAGGTATATTTGCAAATTTTGGCGGCATACTTTTGAAATTTGGCGGCACACAAAAGTGCCGCGGCAAGTGGTTGAGAATCATTGATCTAGATGGAAACTGTGGTATTTAGGCAATTGCGAATGGCTCTAGATTACATGAGTTGTGCTCACTGAAACGAGACCATCAACAGACAAAAATGGTCTCAAAGTGACACCATTCGATCAGAATAGCTGGTCAATAACACGTGCCACTACTGAAATGGGAATGACAACAAACTGCAGAAATGGTTCTAGTGCAAGAGTGTTGAAACTCTCAGACAGTCGCGTTACATTACCAACTAATTGTGAAGAGGGTGGGAGATGTATTGACGCCACAACTCATGATACAAGACTCCATTACTGTCAACTCTGGTGCAGGAATTAAAGACTTCCAAGAGCTTCAGACTAGGACATGATCAATATGACATTGAATCTTGATGATTCAAATTAATAATATAGCTAAGTTGAACATATTTACACTGAATAGTAACAAGACTAATACTAGGACGTTATAGAAGTTCTGACGACTTGCATTGCCAACCAAGGAGAAAAGGTTAAGTCAGATTCAGCAGTTGGATGGAATCTATCAGATCCTTTCAACTCATGGAGAGCTTGGATTTACATCGTGCTGTTGGCTTGATTCTTTAGTTTCTAGAAATTCTAAGGAACTACTGGAGAGCAGTACTCAATTAATGAAATGATTTAGAAAAATAGGATGTGATCAGATAACATTGTAAGGGCGTGTCAGTATCAAAGGAATATTAATGAAATAAACGCTACAAGAGTCATCATTACAGTCACCACTAGATATTATCTAACTGAGCAAACATCGTACATATATTATATCATTGAACTTTAACTTATAATAAAAAATTACTTAAACGCCGAAGGAATAGCATAATTGTGAGCATGGTGTATTGTGATTTCGTTTAACTTATAATATGTGATTTTGTTTCGTTGGTTTAGCGAGTGAGCCCGATATAAATATACAAAGTCGTCTTAACCTATGCTATTTGTCCTTACAGGCTAATTGCATTGCCCTTTTTTGGATCGATTGTCAAATAAATCGTCGTTTCGCCATTCGACATTGTACAAAGTGTTTTGATTACGTACGCGCGTACTAGATATCAAGTCTGACGCGTGCTAAAATAGCTTTAGGGTTATTTTAGGACGCATCAGTCCTGATCCAAATCCAAAAAACGGCCCGTGTAATAGGCCTTTTACAACAGCATGTCACATTAATCTAAATCAATTTTTTCACGACACTTGGTCCATGTTTGATCTTGAAGTCGTTCGTTGATTGCGATGTAATATATATCTACATCGCCGTATATATTTTTTTCATACCATACCCATTAAATATGGGTCAAGCAAATCTGAAAGAGATACATAAAGCGTGTTAATTAGATCTTCAAGTCCATGCAATCCTTTTTATTAACAGCCATGGGTCAGAGAGAGAGAGAGAGAGATACATAGGCCGTAGCCGAAGCTTAAAATAATTATTATAATGGAAATAATCTTAGGGAGTAACGATTTGATCATGAAATTTCATTTCCATTACAAAAAGCTACCTTTATTCATAAATATTTTTAAATATTTATATACCTATTGCTTATTGGCTATATTTCATGACGGTTGAAAACATTTTAATTTGCCGCCTAACGAACTGAGCACGAGTCTATTACACGAGACAGGGAATACTCACGTAAAGCAAAGAACACGTTAAAAATTAGGAGAAAAATAAGTACCTATATCTACTATGAGAGAACTTCTATCGATTTGCATGGCATTTCTATGAGAAAAGGTTAATATTACTGATTTCTAGACGTGTCTGGACTCTGGAGCCTGCTGTTATGAAACGCAATAGCAAAACAATAATATAGAAGATAGAATGTACAGTGTGCACACATCTCAGTCATCGCTGCTGTTATGCTCGCTCTCCGGACGTAGCCTGCGGATGTCTATGGGCGTCTGTAGTCATGACATTAGAACAGGTGGAACGAGTACCCACCTCAGTCGTCGTTGGTCTGCTCGCTCTCCGGACGCAGCGTGTCGATGCACCCACCTCAGTCGTCGTTGGTCTGCTCGCTCTCCGGACGCAGCATGTCGATGCACCCACCTCAGTCGTTGTCGTTGGTCTGCTCGCTCTCCGGACGCAGCGTGTCGATGCACCCACCTCAGTCGTTGTCGTTGGTCTGCTCGCTCTCCGGGCGCAGAGTGTCGATGCAGGCGACTATCTTGAGCGCCGGCCCCAGCTTCATGGAGAGCGCCATGACAAGGTGCTCGGGGCGAATGAGCAGCAGCGCCTCTCCGTCCACCTCCTGCATCAGGAAGTCGTCCGCGTATCCCGCGCACCCCGGGATTTTACGTATGAAGTCGCACACTTCAGACACCTGGAAATCATACGATGCGCTGTTATTTACTTTATTTTACACTTTAGAAAACTTACAGCCAGTACACTATGTATAACTACAAAAAAAGTAAGTTACCCTTATCCCTTTCTTTAGTTAGTAAGCCTTTCTCTTGAAACTAAACTAAACGTAACTCCTCGGAACAGGCACCGGACCGCTATCAACGCGCTTACTGCGTCAACCAGGCGTCCGCGCGCTTACAGCTCAACCTAGACAGTAGCCGAGTTGACGTACAGGTGGTGCCGATACGCTAACGTTACGTTCATACGTAAGGTTGACACGCCTGGTTGACGGCGAGGCAAAAGGCGATACGGTTACGTTCTCCTTCCGAGTTGTATGTGTGCGGTGATCGTTAAAGTTCATGTTTTAGCCATCAGTTGCCATGTGTCTTGAAACTCGTTCCCTATTTCGCCGTGCACATGTTCCTACTATATATTCGAGATCGATGAGTACAACTGAGATACTCACACTCCACTTGTTCGCGTTGGGTATCTTAGCCGCATTTTCGCTGGCATTCATGTCATGGTCCTCCGAGGCCGGATCGTTCTTGGCCGGGGGCTGAATGTCAGACTCTACGCTGGAGCTGATCCGCGGCAGGCTACTGCCGTTCTCCAACATCTGTTTCTTTCCTAAAATTGTTTAAAACATTAGCTTTTAGAATAAATTATGGCGCCGAATGAGGAAAACGGTAGAATAAAACTACGAAACAAACGATAACATAGTGTTTAGATATATAATCGCGATCTTTCGGTTACATCATCAGTCATCTCGTGGCGGTGGCTGTAAGGCTACTGAAACGTCGGGATTCCTTAATATCTAAATAATCCGCGATATAATCTGTCGAAGTTGCTATATAGTATTATTAAGATTTGAGTAAGCTTAATGGCAGACACACGTAGTATTCGGATATTTACTTGGGCGAATTCAGACTTGCACAGTATACGTACAGTAAATAGTACCTGATAAAGTCATGTAAGTATCTTGGCTCTATTATACACAAGGCCCTGAATAAGAAGATGTTCTAAGGTAAACTTGCACAAGTGTAGTTAGCATAAGATACTAGAAAAACAGTGGATATTTTTTTTTCTGACCTATAAGATAATGGTTGAAGATAGATATATAAGAAATATAAGAAAAATGGTAGATATTTTTTCCTCGAGTGTATATGGATGAAGATTTAAGTATTGCTAAAGCAAAAACATGTTACTTGGTGGCTCGTCGGCGGATGGTAGTTTGTTCTCCTTGTCTTGTTCCTTGTCCACTCCCCACTCGCGCAACGGTCTGTTAACCTGCATGGAGGTAAAGGGCTACATGTTACAATTGATAAACGTTCTACCCCCGCATGAAGTCAATACATACATATATTGGAAACATATTAACGAAAATATATTTATGTATATGTAAGAATACAAATTAACAAAATAAAGTGATTGTGTATAAAATTTACGTGTGTGTACGTAGGTACGCACGTAACTTCGTCTTTCATGTCACTGTAACTGGTGTTTTCTTGTTTCTTATCTGTCAATTTTGGTGTCGTGTTGAGCTTGAGAATTCACTCTTCTAATTTGTTTAAAAATAAGAGGTGTTTCGGGTAAGTGAACTGTGTTGGCGTGGCCATGAATGTATGTATACAGTATTTGTGGTAAGAAGTCGTTTTATTGTACTTGTATTGTTTTTAGTTTCTCTGTCATATGTTTTCATAGTTTCTCTGTATCTGTTTGTATAATTTCTGTCTCTGTCATTGAAGTATAATTTTTTTCAATTTTGACCTTGCCGGTATGGTTGAAACCCGTTGCAGGTACCACGCGAACCAAGAAATAGTCACTTCCTTGAGGCTCTATTTTATATGTTGTTGTCATGACATAATATATTATATTGTTATTGTCATCATGTTATATTTTGTTGTGATGTTGTCTCTTGTTTTGTGATGAAATGTTTTTTCTTTTTTTTAATGAACGTAAATTATATAAATCACAAGGGTAAGAAAGATGGGGAAAATTGTGCAAATAAACTTACAGCGAATGGCTCCCCCGCCTCTTGTATGACGTAGCCCTCTATGACGTGGGTGAGAATGTTAGGTTTCACCATCGCCTTTGGCAGCCCTTTGTCTGTATTAACAAAATTACACTGAATAGTATTATGCATTTAAGGGTTACTTTTAACGGATAGTGTCGTATTGCAGACAAATTGGCATATAAACGAGCGTAGCGTTTGGTGCGTTTTATCAACTTCCGCTGGTACAGGTTAAGAAATATAAGGCATTTACCTAATACTGCAAATATTTTCTCGATATGCAATAAATCTAGAGTCGATTTGATGATCTTCGACGCTAATTGTTGTGCATGTGTGTTGCTCTTGTTTCAAATGAGCCAGCGGAAAATCACAAGCCACACGACCGAATAATCTGGCGGTACCATGTAAAAATACAACTCGGATATGTGATAGACATATCGAGGGAAGCATAGTTAACATTTTTACATTAAAGTTCTATCTATTTACCTACTTAATCTTAGCAGTTTTTACACGGGTGCGAAAGGGACAGGTAATATTTCTGCTCCACAACAGGAATTTATAGGTAAGGATTGTCTTACCATGCACGGCCTGTTGGTTGATGTGTCGCGAGGAGCACTGCGAGCTCTTGAAGAGGGTCGGGGTCCCTCCTGAGGACACCGGGGCAGACACCGCAGTGGTGGTAGTGGCGATAGTCGACGACGCCACGGTTGTCACCACCTGGATAACAATATAGTCTTGTTAGTGTAAAAACTTCTTTAACACGCTACCCTGGAGCTAGCCCTGGAAAGTGGTGCTACAGTTCGCGGCTCTACAAGGGTGTGCTACTGAATATAGGGTTTCTTGATAGTTTTAAGATGTCACTTTTCTAGGTAGTCTATGTGTATAGGTAGTTATAGTTAGTATTTTTGTAAGAGGTAATGCCATACTACATGCAAGCAGGCGAATTTGGCCGGCACGACCTGGGAGGTACCTCTCGCTTACACGATTCTGACAGTAAGTGACAGCTGTACTGTCGCGTTTCGAGCATGGCCCATTGTGGTATAAATTTTAAGCGGATATCTATGGGCGTTGGTAGTCATGAAAAGCTCCGTCTGAACGTTTGTCCTAAAAAAAATGTACCTTGTGGATGTATTTTGTGTTTCCACTCACCTGAGGCGCTACGGAGGTGGTGTTTGGCGAGCTACTGACGACCGGGGCCACCGAAGACTGAGACCCTGTGGACACGACAGTGGACTCCGCGGACGCGCTCACAGTTATGGACTTGCCGGGACTGGACTTGATTATGTCTCTGCCGGTACTTGAGTCTGGGGAAATACACGTTTAAATAAGTAACGTTTCTGAAACTACATATAGAGGAGATGGTTTTGAAACAGTAACATATTTATATAATAATATATAAACTTCTTTTATAATTATCGCATAGCTTTATAAAGAAAATAAAAATAACCAATTAATACGAGTGGGACCTGCACAAGTTGACATTAACTTATACTTACGAGCGCAAGCACATTATTTTAAATTTATTTTAAATCATTTTACCAATTTTTAGTATTTGCTTTTACAGCGGCATCAGAAATACATCGTCTGTGAGAATTTTAACTGTCTAGCGTTCACGCTTCATGAGATACAGCCAAGTGACAGACGGACGGACGGACGGACAGACAGCGGTGTAAAAGGGTTCTATTTATTATATATTCATTGGGCCTTATTAATAAACTGATTATATTTTCTCAATATGTAGTAAAACGAGAATAGGTCAAATTTCTTTTTATTAAACCATGGAATTTGACAGATAATTTGACATAGTAGTTGGAGTACTACCTACTACTTGGAGTAAAGTTAATGTATGTTTAGTAATAAAGTAGGTTTGAGTACTGTACCCTAATAAACAAGAATAACAAGTGATATAATAAATTTTACCTGAGGTAGATGTGGTGGTGGTGATGCTGTCGCTGGAGGTGGCTCCGGTGGAGGTCACAGCGGAGGTCGAACTAGAGATAGACTGTAGCGTGCTGTCTCCCTCGCTCAGTTGGCTCACTTGACTCACCTCCTGCTGAAAGGTACCAAGTTTAACCTATTAATATGTATAATAAACTCTATATATAGTTGAGACCCGCGATTACTCTCGCGTATTCCATGGCAATTTTCCATCAGTATTTCAAACCCCTTAGGCATAAAATTGTCATAAATTATTTCGACTTTTGAAGATCATAAAGCGGCCAGTATATCAAATTTTAGCTTAATCGGTGCGGCAGCTTCGGCTGTGTTAATAGATATAGTCAATAATATGTTACTTTATAATATCACACAAATAATGAGATATGTTGAGCTGTCGCATAACCTAATCAATCCAGTCGAGGAGCAGATATAATTTCGTTCATTAAACCAGTTATCCTTCTCGCTCCCACATAAATATTTTCGTTCTCCCAGATTGTCATATGATCTAGACGCACTATATTTACGCAGTAGAGAGGGAAGGGTAATAATAGGTTAACGTTGGAAATTGTTCTTGCTCCGCAACCGGACCTTAGTATTCAACTACTAACGATATTAGATATAAAAATACTAAAACTGCAAAATAATAATGATCTTTGTGAGGGTACGTTTCGTGTTTTGCATTTCTAGATGAACGACTAAAAAGTCATATTTACCGTTGTCTGCATCTGCTGTCCCTTGTCCTCCTCGCTCTTCATGTGTGTGACGATCTGCGGTTGCAGCGGCAGCGAGCCCTGGACGGATGCTGTGATGAGCCCCACTCCTGGCGCTTGCAGCGTGAGCTGTGGCGAACTCATGTTGTTCGCTGACACCTAAATGATATACAACGTGAGCTCTTGTCCGAAATAAACGCTATTATGCCTATAGATATAGAGATATATAAAGATTGGTAGAAACAAGTAGAGATAAACAGATAGGCAGAGATATATAGATTGGTAGAGATAGATAGATAAGCAGAGATATATAGATTGGTAGAGATATATAGATTGGTAGAGATAGGCAGAGATATATAGATTGGTAGAGATAGATAGATTGGTAGAGATAGGCAGAGATATATAGATTGGTAGAGATAGATAGATAGGCAGAGATATATAGATTGGTAGAGATAGGCAGAGATATATAGATTGGTAGAGATAGGTAGAGATTGGCGGAAATAAGTAGAGATAGATTAAAATAATCTGGACAATGTCTCCGACATTATTTGGTGTTGTTATTATGTTTATTATTATTATTTTCAGCGTGGTACGTCCCACTGCTGGCCAAAGGCCTCTCTACACTTCTTTCAATTCCTCCGATGTAAGTGAGAAGTTATTATTAACTTTTTTTTTTATTTCTTCGCTCAAACTTAAAGATCTGAAAATGATATCGTCGTTTGGTTAAGTAGTTCCAATATATAATCTATAATATGCATATTTTATTAACATACTTACTCATGAATATACATTAATATAAATATACCTCATGCATATCCTATCCACCCATGCATTTGAACACATATAGATGAGAAAACAAACGACATTATTATTTTGACAATTTAAAGACTCACCTCTTACATATTACCTGTCTGAATTGTAAGTAAAGGAGATCCTAATATGAACTAAATTGATATATTATTTATTAAATTTAAAAGTAAAATATTTATAATAAATTAAAATTGTTTAAAATATTACCAATCGGTATATAGAGTACGAATATAAATATCAATGATTTCCAATTTTTAAGAACGGAGCTGTATTAAATAAATTTAGATGCCTTCTTATGGTACGGAGTTAGGGACAATTTCCTATTTATTTATCATTAGCATTACTTTATTTATAGAGATAAAAACAGTTCTATAAGCTATTCCGTCCGTTTGGAAATAGAATAAAAATAACTGAAAATACAACATGTACGGGTATAACAATGCTAGTGGATTACAATAGCAAAATGTACGGAAAACTAAAATATCTGTCTACTGAATACAACTTAGGCAGTTAAATACAATTAATAAGAAAGAACAAGCAATTGTCATAGGGTAAATATAAAAAATCTACTGCATTCTTCGATGTCTGTCTGCATGCAAGGGAAGAATAGTGCCGGATTAGCCCCACTAGATACGGCTCAAAAACTGATGCGTGAAATACATTTTTAAACGGTTTTATTTACCTTGACATAGTTTTTAATATAAATGGTATACTTAATAATAATTAAAATATACAGGGAAATCTATAAATTGATATTTTATCTTTTTCCTATTGATCAACTGACTTGAAGTGTGGTATTTATCAAAGTATTATTTAGAAATACATTTGTCATGGGTTAGAAATGAAAGATCTCGCTAATAAAATACAAGACTGTATAAAAATGTAAAATCAAGATGGCGACGATTGCAAAATGGATTGTCGAAAAAAAAATTGTAAAGTGGTCAATATGGGTATTACACGAAGGGGCTAGATTATTTAGCTTTTTATACATTTACTATGCATTGCTCTACAATAAAACCGTTTAAATTGAACATATTTTTGATTAAGGTATTTCTAAGAGCCGATACTAGTTTATTAAAGGGCCCTACAGGCTTGGAGCAAATAGTCTTAATCGGGCAATGGGTAACATTGGAAATCTGGAAGCGTTTCCTACGTCTACCTCGTGTAACAACGCTGGGGAGACCTGCAAGAGAGGCGCAGAGAGCAGCGACGTCCCATCGATAGTCAGCGCAGACTGCCATTACCAATTGACACACCATCAATTTTATATAAACTTCATTGAAACATTTAAAGAACTTATAACGTTTGGACTTTATAAAGTGATTGTGAGTGAGTGAAGATTTTATGAGTGTGTAATTTATATTTCATATATGTTTCCATTATATGAGTCACTTGATTTCAATAATCATAATAAATTGTATTCTTGGTGGTGTATGCACATCTAATTACTCTCATTTCACACAAACACAATTTAATATACTAATATAAAATATTTTATTATCATATTTAATAAATAAATAATATGTAAATAATTATTCAAAATTTTAGTATCGTTTTCTGTTAGTAGTGAAATGTTTCAAAATGGTGAAAGGTATCAAGATTATATTTTTTTGAGCTTATAATGATTTTAGTAAATTATATTCATAAACCAATCGCTTAAATATATACAAGTATATATGTCACCGTAAGATTGTAAAAACCGTAAAATTACAAAATAACTCGGAAGATTGTAAACTATCGGAAAATTGTGAACTGTACAAATCATTTACAATTTAAAACATTATTTTTCGTTAGTTTATAATGTTCCCGGAGCAAACTGTAAAATTTACAGTTTACAATTTTCCGAGTTATTTTGTAATTTTACGGTTTTTACAATCTTACGGTGACATATATACCACATAAAAGCTCATAATCACTCACACAATGTATTAAAGTAAATCTTCCCTAAGCTTTATAATTTATAAGCTACGTAACCGATTTGCGCTTTCTCACCATTACAATTTATTTAGTGTTACATCACACTTTTCGTTGCATTAAGTGAGAGGTACAGTCACGTACAGTAGTATATATTTTACTTTAACACCTTGTCATAATTTGTATTATTGAAATTCCGGATTATTGTTTTGACTCGTTAAAAAAGTTATTGTGACAGGGTACTAAAGTACTATAAAACATACTATTGCTCGTGACTGTACGTATTCTAGACTTTATACAAAATAGGACTAGTTATACAGGGTTAGTAGCTACCTAAAAGAGGAGCTTTATTGTTACTTCAAGACCTGAGTTCATCACACTGTCTATTGCATGTATGGCAGAGTATACGTACCGTTTGCATCGGCGTCGCGTGGTTTAGGTTCTGTTGCTGTACTGCCATGCCCACAGAAGTCTGCACTAGACCGCTTCCAACCAACTACAAAAAAGGTATTTGCTATAGAGGCGTTGAAGCAAGGAATAAAATAGAGCGCTTTTTTAATTTTACAACACATGTTTGATGTTAAAAAATAAATGGGCAGTGTGTTTAATCAAATATTTGTAAAAGTATTTATATGATATATATTTTAATCCCAAAAAAAGGTGCTCAGATAATTTACATAAAAATAAAATGCAGTGTAAAGTCGGGTATTCACTAGGCAACATTTGTTTATAAACAAGCTTACTGTAAACATTGTTTTTGAAAGTAATTCTGCCCTCCATTATATGAGAATAATGCGGGTCTCTGGTGCGCTTTTATGACATGATATCCAGCCGACAGGACATGAATATATAAAGAATATATACGTGAATCACTGTTGGCGCACCGTGAATGACGCAGCGATGGTTCGTGTACATTATTTTTGATTTACTTAATCTTTTTGGGAAACTCAATTTAAAATTGTAGATATTGACAGTCTTTAAGTTTTTACATGTTATTGATAATAATTAGTCATGGCCCCTTTAATAAATATTATTATTATTATCATTCTTCTTTTTCTCGGAGACTTAACTTACTCCGGTATTTAACACAACCAACGGGCAAAGTCAAGTGTGCTGTATCACGGTTTAAATTTAAATTTCTGAATTAGTTGCGGAATCATCATTAAAAAACTTATCTTGTTATTATCATTATACAGTAAGCACTAACATGTTAATAAATAAATGTTGCCTAATGAACACGCGGCTCGTTCCCTCAATGTACGCTTGCGTGTCCGTGCACGCACCAGCGTACACGCTCAGCGTGCGTGTAATTACCTGCGCCTGTTGCGGTATCGTCTGTACCTGAGAGAGAGACGTGT
This sequence comes from Calycopis cecrops, assembly GCA_001625245.1. Lineage (NCBI taxonomy): Eukaryota > Metazoa > Arthropoda > Insecta > Lepidoptera > Lycaenidae > Calycopis > Calycopis cecrops. The sequence goes on along the minus strand of LUGF01029209.1, from coordinate 167,664 downwards.
TCTGTTGCGGCTGGCTGCCCAACTGTCCCACCAGGGTGCCCGGCTGCCCGATACCGCTCAGCTGGACAAAGGACAAGATATTACAGAATACCACAGATTAATTAACAAGTGTGTTGTCACACGCAAAAAAAAATTAGTTTAATTTAGTGCCCACACGTCTATTTGTTGCTTATTACATCGGCCTCATGTGATATCATCGCGTTTCATGCGGCATGTGACAGTATGGACGAAATGAATTGACTAAATTATTGCGACAAATATTTATGAATCTGGTTGAGCGCCTGTTGGCAGGAGTCGGTATCATTCATCAGAAACATTTCTAGTCTGTCCTCCTTTACGTCAAAGACATCATAGCACAGATAATAATTGCATGAGATATAACGTACCGGGTGAATCTGCTGCACCATGGATATAGTCTGCGGCATGCCGGCCATGGGTAGCGTCTGTGCCACAGAGCCGACGGGCAGTGTGCCTTGTTGCATCCCGAGAGTCATGCCTACGTAACATATAAATGCTATAGTGCTGGTTCGAGGCAATAAAATGTAAGCACCGCTTAAAATAAGCTCGACTATTTTGAAAGCCATATAAAAAACCATTCATCAAAACATTAATTTCCCTTTATTAATAAAAATAATAATCATTTTTGAGAAATTAAGAAAATATAAAATAAAAATCCAAAAATAAAATGTCCGCGATTTTGGGATAAAACTATAAAAAATCAATGTCTCCAAAATATGACGTTAAAGTATCATATGCTCAGCGACTATGACTGTATTTACTTTTTCTAGATTTTTTTTCTTTCTAGATCATAGAACTGATATCGCACAGCAGAATGGAAAATTATTTTTTTTAAACAGTGGGTAAATATATTTTGAATCTCAACAAATAAGCAACAATATTCCATAGAAACATATTTTTCTCAGTACAATAGATATCCTGGTAAAGATCATTCGGTATAAAATAATAACACTTAGTAGAGAATAAATAAACCTTTCATACACGAAACCAAGAAAAATCCAAAGGCACTCTCGCAGCTGCACCTAATAAGCAATATGCTGTAATTTACCTTGCTGTTGATAATGTTGGACCATTTGTTGTGTTTGCTGTTGTTGCTGGTGAATCAATTGTTGCTGTTGCTGCTGCTGTTGTTGTTGTTGCTGTTGTTGTTGCTGTTGCTGCTGCTGCTGTTGCTATATTTGTTTGATGTGTCAAATAAATATTTACATAATATTATTAATATAATTTGTTCAATAATTACTTGCATTAGCGGCTTACCTTTGTGGTCAAATCAAAATAATAATAAAAAGGAGGCAAACCAAATGAAAAAAATGAATTGACACAAATATATTTAAAGGAACATTTAAATTGAATTTGAAAACAATTGGATATTGAAATTACTTTTATGTAAATATATAAGACATAAAAATTCATTAAAATTTTGAAAAAGAAAAAAACATTGTAATAAATTATATTACTTATATAATTATGTGTAAATTCAATTCATTATTGAAGAAAAATATACAAATCAAACCATTATTTTAACTTGTAATTAAATACTTTAAAGCTGAATTTTAAAAAAGATATTAAAAGAAAATTATTACTCATTTAAAATAAGTACTTATACTTAAATGTATATAATTCATGAAAAAAAAAACTTGTTCGCGTTAAAAATACACAGACGTCTGTATTGTCAGTAGGACCGAAACCAGGAACCATTTGACTGGTTCCTTCCATAGCATTGGGGTCGTGCGTCTAAACAGTCACGATAGCTAAGAGCTGAAACTTGTACTATTTTGTGTAATCAACAATAGGGTATTTCATACTTTGTGACTTGTTAAACACGTTACATAAATATATCCAGAAAATGAGCAGTATTAACAACAAAAAATAATGTTAAAGTTTGACTTATTACACTCGCGCCTAAAATAGTGCTAACTGTCATGGCGGCGCAATATGAGTAGATTCGATAAATATGATTCGATAGATAGAATATGATTAGAGACGTCAAACGCAAGTGACAAAAGTGTAAACACTAGGCAGTTCGGCTAGAGTTTACTTGCCAGTGACGTCATCTGAGTTTCAACCGATCACAAAACGTTTTTGACGTTGAGAAATAATTGCTACTTTATTTCGCTATAAATATGCATTTTTTTACATAAAATAGACTTGTATACCGTTTATTATTATCTTATTTAATATGATGACTATAATTCGTAGTATATTTTTGATAGTGTCATATATCGAGGACTGGTTAAAAGTAAGTATTTAACGTAAAGATATATGTGGTAGTTAAGTCAAAATAACACGATTTTGTAATATTAACCTTCTTTCATTTTTACACATTCAATATTTAAATAGAACGGTAGCTTACGCGTTTTGACAGTTATTGTGTTGCCTCTATAGATAATATCAGTGGATGCTACATTAGGAACGATACATTGGTATATTGGTATATATTTAATATAAATATATACGTGCTAGTTATGAGTTAAAAGTAACATGTTTTTCTTTGAAATTGTCCTTCTTTCAATGTTACACGTTTAATGTTTAAATTGAACACTAGGCGCTCGCGTTTTGACAGTCACAGTGTTGCCCTATATTATCCGTACACGGACCCTATATTAGTAAGGACTTCATTGGTCTCGATGTTACTGGCAACACCGAAATCACTGTATTCTCAACCCGAACAAAGTACAAGCAAAATAAAACAAAATGCGGCATTACAATGATCACCTGCATGGCTTGTTGCTGAAGCATGGCTTGTTGCTGCATGTTTTTGTTGTTCAGCGTCTGTTTGTCTTGCACGCTTCCGATCTGCGCCATTTGGCCAGTAGCATTCATCACTAACAGCCTGAGATTGTAAAGTTGCAACCTACATTATTTTATACAAAATGCGCCCCTTCCGATGGAGAGGGCGTGTGTACGATCTTGTCTATGTGTGCTAATCACTCTAGTAGCCATTCATTCATTCACTCATTCATTCGACTCATTCAAATATGAATATTCTTTACGAACATGTGTCACGATTCTAAGGTGTGTGTAAATGTGAGTGTTTCGTGTAACATGTGTGTTAAAAAGGAACATTCGGTATAGAAAAGACACATTATTTAATACTTTAAAGTAATTTAAAATTAACTAATTAAATTATTAAAATTACCCAGTGGTTGAGCAATATTTGCCCAGATGTCGATGGCATATAACAAAAACCATTAGTTTATATATATTACAAAAGGAGTAATCTATCGATAAATTGTGAACCCTATACAGAAAGTACCAATAATTTCACACACACTGCAATGTATTTACTACTACTACTACTATTACTACTATAAGTACAGTACTAAACAGAAGAATAGGTATGTGATAACGGTGGATCGCGTTTTAGCGGATGGCACTAACTGCAATACGGTACACAAAATAACGCATCATTTTTGTCACATTTTAGGGTGACAGCACACATGCTACTTTTACGCAGCGGCGATCGGCGATTTGCGACTGTATCGATGCTGCATCACCATTTAGCGACTCTCCGATGCTCGATACGCAACAGTCGCAGTCGCTTTGCGACTAAATCGCCGAGTTTGGCGTTTTTAAGTCTTCGCTGGGGAGCGTCTGGTTGCATTCAACTTCTAAAAAGCGACAAAATCGCCGATCGGTGATGTTAAAAGTAGCATGTGGTGGCTCTTAATCATATGAACGGCATAGGTGATATCATTGGTGGATGGTGATTGATTCGTGCTGAATTTTTAAGCGTCCTGTGTCACGTGCTGCCGTACTTGGTGTTCTACTAAGTATTCTTGCCATCATAAGACACGTACCTGGTTATGCGTACCATACGTACGTACTAGGTACGTATATGTACCTAGTACGGGGATAGCGGGTACTAGGGAATAGCGATTACTTTTAAAAGTGCGCTCACAGACCCAAGTTTACGATTCTTGGCGTTCGTCCATCGGAAGGAAAACTTGAAATGTATTCCTTAAAAACCGACCCTTTAAAGTTGGTAATTTAACGAGTGACAGATTATAATCAAACGGTTTTAGTTTAGTAGGTAGCTTCACGTTCCAGTGCTACGTACCATGTTGCTGAAATTTTCCTGTCACGTAAGAAAGAGAAAGAGAGAAGAAGATTTTTTACTAACGAGCAGAAGGAGCCATTTTGACTACCGGCGCCCTTAGGTATCCCAATAAAGGATACCCTCCTTCCTTAGTGGGTCACCGGAAACTCACACACACCGCACGAAACGCGACACATCTGTGACTTTACACCAGCGTCGTGTGAGCGAGCGGTATCTCCCCCGTCGTACCGGCCCATTTCGTCTGAAGCACGGCACTATCTCGTACTAAACTAGTAAAAGTGTACTGGATGTGTTCTAGACTTACTGCTTCGGCTGCTGTAGCTGATGCTGCATCTTGTTGGTTTGGTTGGCGGCGTCTTGTTTCGACGTCGGCGCCGGAGATCGGACGCCCGGCTTTCCCCGCTGTTTTGCCTGTCACAATATTTTATTTAAACTTCTTAGCTATTTTATAGCGTCAATTTATAGTATAGCGGGCAAAGGAGCAGTCAGATCACGTGAGGGGTCTACGGACACATCACAACACTAGGTCTTGTTGGTGCATTTCTAGCACTACAAATGTATATAGTCGCTTAGGACCTTTAGTCATAGTCATAGCGGCTTTTTATACAGCATTCCAAGTGATAAATCCTGATGATGATTACAATATGTTGTATTCGATGACGAATAATACAAAAACACAAATGCCATAGAATAAACTAATACGTAGTTAGTTAAAGGTATTGGTGTTGATAGTTTGAGCTTCTATCTGTGAATTGTTCTACCCTAGGAATTAATTTGATTGCCAAAATGGCAACCCTAAATGTTTTACAAACTATCACGTCAGATGCAATATTGTCGGTGAATCCGATCACGTGACAACTATCGGAAAACCATTTATTTATTAAAAATACATAATTCTTGAAAGTGAATTATTTCTATGATTGTCAGAGTTAATTTGTAGTAACGATATTGCACGATCGTCGGTGCTTTTGTAACAACAATCGAAGGTATGACCTTCGATTGTTTTTTTTTCATTAAATTGTAAAAAATACATATATATGTATAAATTAAAAAATACATATAAATTATAATTTATGTAAGCGAATTATTTTAATGATTTACAGACTATAATAAGTAAATGTGTATCAAACTTTTATAAAAAATATTACTTGCATTTGTTATAAACAACAGTCGTATGTTACCTGATTCTGGGCCTGGTTAGTGTTGGTTTGTGTGGACACCGAGGAGGCAGGTCTTATCGCGCCGGAAGGCAGAATGTTCGAGAGCGGGCGCGGAGTCTTAGCCATTCCGTCAGTGGAGGCCCGGGGCTTCGCTGCCGTACTCGTGGCACACGCGACGCTCGCACCTGTGGACGACATGTTTTTATTATACACCTATATTTAAAAAAAACAATAGACAGTAACAGAGAATGCCGGTAAAAAACTTAAAGCTATGAAGTAACAACCTGTATTTACCTGACGCTACTATTACATGTAATGAGCGCTACATACGCATATCTTTCCCTAACGCTGTATAGACACATTCGCCGCAATTATATATTAATACATTTGTCATCAAATTCAATTCACATTTAGACATAGAATATCGCATAAGCATATTTATTCGCGCACACGCTTACAGGAAGATACTAAATACTTACACATTAATATATTACGTATGATATATCTTATATTATACCATTTTGTAAAACGTTACTGGTTGGGTTTTTTTTTAATAACCATAACTTAAAAATTAAGTTTTCTTTTGAAAATTAAAAAAAAAAAAGAATTATTTTTTTGCATTATTTTGACAAATAAAGCTATTATACTAACTGTTTTGTTGTTGCACACTATTTTGTGGCGAATGCTGTATGAACATGGAGGGAGGCGCGTCGGGCTGCGACCCCCTTATGAATATGGGGTTGGGGGCCAGTAGGCCTCCGGCCGGGAT
>LUGF01029209.1:96450-154911 GCA_001625245.1 Calycopis cecrops | reverse complement strand
AAGGTACAGCTTATCCCAAATAGGAATTTCTGCCAGCTGACCTATTACAGAGAACTGGCAACTTGTAAGGCAGTATCGGGTGTACTTAATATTATTATATTTACCCCGTATTGAACAATTTTGAAACTACTAGAAAATAATAAAGAATTAAATTTAGGGAATTTTTCTTTCAATGTCAACACTCAACACAATGTCAACAATGACAACACTCAGTGTCAACACTGTCAACAATGTCAGTACTGCTATCTCATGCGGCCACGCTAAGACTTCGTCTATTGTATTCTCTGTCTACGTTTGCGTAGGACGACTGAGAAAAAGTGACATAACCCCAATAAACTGAATTTTGTGACCAAAATAAAGTACAAAAGCAAAGCATGTAGTAAGTTAAGGTATTGATGATTTCTGAAGTGGTCCACCGGCTACACACACGCCGCACGAAACGCGACAGCACAGTCACTTTACGCCGGTCTCGTGTAAGCGAGAGGCACCTCTTCGGTAGTGCCGGCCAATTCGACTACATGCATGCAGCGTGGTAGTACTAGCATTTTTTTATAGCATAGGAGGCAAACGAGCAGTTAGGTCACCTGATGTAAAGTGAACACCAACGCCCACAGACATCCGTAACACCAGCGGTCTAACAGATGCGTTGCCGACCTTTGAGGAAAGAAGAAGCTCTTTTCTTGAAGATCCCTAGGTCGTATCGGTCCGGAAATACCGAGGGGGGCAGCTGATTCCATATTGAAGTGGTGCGTGGGATAAAATTGCGCTTATAGCGCTTATATCACTACAAGTTTTACAAAGTACTTTAGCTTACCTTGTGCATTTCAGTTGTCTTCTGCTGTTGGTTCATCCCGGAGACAGTGGGCTGGGAGTGCGCCGGCAGCAGGCTGGGTTGCGAGTTGATCACTCCCAGGGGACTGAACACGAATGTCTGGTTCTGTGTCGTCGGGATCGTCGGTATCGTCGTGTATCCGGGGAACGGAGCTGCGTACAAAAGTATATTATACACGGGTGCTCATATACCAAAGTGTGGAGTTAAAATGAAATCTAATAGCTCGTCACAATATCTAAATAAAATAAAATTATAAAGGCATTTGTAACAAGAGAAGACTCGCAACGTTGTGACACGACATTCCAACTTTTTGATGAATTAATGAAATATGAGTGCTTGGATAAAATGCAATTGAAAGTCAACCGTAGGTGTTAAATCATAAATGGTATACTTCTATTCGCTTATGCCGATTACAAAATAGGCAAATGCGAATAGACGTATATTACCTTATGTCTGTATAAACATACAATTGTGTATATAATATATAATACTGTAACTATAATTATAATGTTACAGTAATGGCATATGTCAACAGACATTACTTTATACAGATGAAGCTGCACTGGGCTTTCAGTCTGCTAGCGTAGAATCTATTTAAAAAAAAAAAGACATTACTGGTTGCATTAGGCGTCAAAGCGGGCCCGATTACCGAATTATTCTCTCGATAGGCTCAGTTTATAAATAATTGTATTATTTAGATATTGTGATTACATTCCGAGTGTACAATTAAACATGCAATATAATATATACAGTAAAACATACACAAGTTAAAAATACTTCAGCCTTCATTCCGAAAGTTTAATAGATGAAGCTCAGTGATACCAAAATTGATTTTTATTACACATTATTTATTATTTAAATAAAAATAAATATATACATTAACTTAACAAGTTTTTACATATTATGAAAAATGTAAAATTAGCGGTTCCCTCTTCCCATCTCGAAAATAATCTGGCGTGGAAATCTGTTGTTTATTTTTATTAATACCTATATATAGGTATTTCCTGTAATCGAAAATGGTACTATACAAAATAAATTTAGGTAATTAATGAATAATGTAAACATAAGAATTTATGATTAAATAATGAAGAGAGGTCTATTAATTTATAAATCTCCAATGTGAACTTACTGGGTTCCACGTAAATAAGAAAAGTAACGTTTTCGGACTCATATTCAGATTATTTAAGTTGACTTATGAGTATCGAATGAGTAAATCAAAAGTAACCACGCCAGTAGTTAAACTTTTGATACAAAATAATTATCACCCACAGCAAAACAAATTAACGAAACATGGCCGATCAGCAACCAACGAAAATAAAGACAACTGTGACAATGAAAACTTGGAAATAGCAAAGAAATCTTAAGAAAAACGAATGCGTCAAAGCCGAAAGAAAATAAAAGCGCTTGCATCGCGAAAAATGGTGTCAAAAGCCATCGCTTGCGAGTTGCGCCTACTAATGTGTTCTAATAATAAATCAGACCATTCTTTAAAAAAAGCTTCAAATAAATCCGACCCAATTAATCAAACTCCCACAAAAGAAACATGTCCCCCTAAAATAAAAAGACACTGACATTCACAATATAACCAATCACGAGACTCTTAACAAACATAGTTTGGGAATACTTTGTAAACCTTGATCCTGATAAGTAGTTAGACCTGCAAAATTTACTGTACAACTAAATAGTGATGCAGTTCTTGGACCTGTATCTTTAACAGTAAAACTAGTGACACAGTTGTTAGTCCTGTAGCATTTACATTAAAATTAAAGTGATAGTTCTTAGACCTGCAAAATTTACTGTAAAACTAAAGTGATACAGTTTTTACACCTGTATCATTTACAGTAAAACTAAAGTGATAGTTCTTAGACCTGCAAAATTTACAGTGAAACTTAGTGTTGCAGTTCCCGATCGCATCACTTTTACTGCCACTATATCATAAAAAAAAGGTGTTAAGTGCATTTATGTGCTCACGTTATGGACAAGTGGATACACAACGTTGGTATAAAATGTAAAATATGAACAAGCGATGAACAAAAGAGCCGGTATTGATTTATGGTATTATGCTCCGTTGCATTCTTTACAATAATACAATATACTTAAATATGCTTAATATTAATATTGCTGTTAAAAGTGATATATTATACGTTATTTATAGGTTGAATGAAATGTAAATGTTCAAATCCAATAACAGTTCGGCGTTGTATAAGAACACGTCTGCTCGACCTTCCGACTTTCTGGGTAGAAAGGCGATAGATGGCGATAGTCTCCCCTCTTAAGATTGCCCCTTCTCCGCGGTAATGTTTAGAAAAGATATATCATAGGTATGAATATTTACAATAGCAATTATACAGTATATGTGATCCTAAAAATAGGTAGTACATTTGTAGTACATTTTTAAACGACGAAACTTGATTAGGAATAGCAATTTTTTATTTATAAAAAAATCCACCACAATAAAAAAAAGAGAAGAAGAGACTTTTAAATAAATGTCTCCAATTCAAAATCTTTGATCGGAAACAAAGTTGGTTCTTCACCACCCTCAAATGCTTGCCCTCTTTACGGTCGCTCGCGATTTTTTTTCAAGGTTTGCAATACCGAATACCAAAATTATCAATTTATAATTACAGTCCAAATTTAAGTTAATTCCAAAAACCTAATATTCTTGCAGACGTTTTCTAATACCAGCCCAGTTTCATTACCTTAGTACAATGAACTAAGGAGTAACACATTTATACATTTATTAGCTCTATTATCTCGAAGGAATATAAACTTTCATTCATAATTTTACAATGAGTTTAAAGAAACACGTATAATATGTATGTACGTATATGTTTAACATATAACACATACAATATACAACATAAATGTAACTCACCGGCCTGTCCCTGCAGCACTTGTTTGCCTTGCGTTAGCATGTGCGGCGCTAACTGGCTTCCCTGGAACGGCTTACCCGCGGCGATCACCTGAACAAATGCCATTAAGGGCCATCGCAGACATGCTACTTTTAGCAATCCCCGATCGGTGATTTAGCAACTTTTTAGAAGCTTAATCAGCGACCACACGCTCCCCTCTGCACATTTAATATCATCAAACGCGGGCATTGTCGCTTTGCGACTAAATCGCAATGCGTGTGTTGCCGATCGAGCATCGGTGCTGTCGCTAAATCACGCGATTCCGATACCGCGACTGAACGTTAAATCGTGACGCAACATCGATGCAGTCGCAAAATCGCCGATCGCCGCTGTTAAAAGTAGCGTGTGTGCTGTGGCCGTAAGAACGCTTTAACATGTTGTAGTGTGTGTATCGAAAATTTATTTTAAATATCGAATGGAAGAATAGAATCTGATTTACCGATTTTAGATTATAGATATGAAATTGAGCTACACACTTTGATACCAGTGATTTGTAAAATTATTTTTTTAATTTGATCTGTTGAACAACAGACCCGAATAGAAGAAGTGATTTGTATCATAAAAATTCCGTATTATCGTATTTTGTATTAGGGTTTTGTCAGCCAGAGAACAGTAGGGAAGCGATCCACGGAATCTAAAAACTTGACTCGAATGTAGACAACTTTTACTATTTTAATAGATACCTGTATCTGTTGCGAATTGATTCCGGGGTGTAGAGCGATGTTCCCGGGCATCAGGAGCGGTCCCTGCGCGTTGTACAACTGCTGCAGGTAGGTGCTGTTCTGCAGCGGCTGCTGTATCACCTGCACTCGGCTGTGGCCCCACTCCGCACTGCCCGGGGAGAATACAATACATTGGGAGGTGCTTTCAGATGTGAGGTGCCCCTCCTTACCTCTAAATGCATCTACAGATAAAGAAGGTGTATGTAGAGGTAAGGTAGGTTGGTTTGTGCATTTGGAGGTAAGGGAGGTGCATCTGGAGGTAAGGAAGATGTATTTAGAAGTAATGGATGTGCACTTGAACGGATGAGTCAAACAAGTTACATTTGGAGATAAGTAAGGTTGCTCCCAGCAACACTACACAATATATGGTGTGTAATTGTTTGCTAATTGCTGAAAAAAAAATCTAGAAATGTTCAATATTCAGTAACGTGGTTTACCTTATTTGTTGCGGGTGCTGGGTGTTCGGAGGCAGACTCTGCAGCGGCGGCATCGTCGTTTGCTGCTGGATGCCGCCAGCCGCCTGCTGTTGTTGAACCTATAATATTTCATTTATTAAATCCTCAACGCAATCAACCAGTTGTCCATTTTCGGGACGATAGTTCCACGTTCAGGAAAACTGAACCTTTCTAGCAGCGCTTAAAGTTCATATTTGAGTGTACGACGTATAAGGCAACTTGACCTCGGGTAAGCGCATGGCACTCAAATCACAAATGTGAAGGTCCAAGAAAGTGGATATTGTAGACTTTGTTGATTCAGTTTGTACCTTATCATATACGTATAGATATAAATAAATCCCTACTCATATTCATCTTGTGAATAGAGTTACACTGGAGCCTCACTTATAAAGTTCATATTCGCGTGTACGCGAATCGATATTAATCAGGCAGACAGACGCCTCAAGATGTGCGTGAAGCAAACAAATTTGAACTCTAAAGCCTCTCATTACTAAGGTTACCCTAAATACATTCGTTTCAATAAAATCAAATTATAAGAGTTTAGTCAATCCGTATTAATATTAAAAATGCGAAAGTGTGTTTGTTTTTTGTCCTTTAATATCAAATCGGATCAACGGATCGATGTGATATTTGGTATAGAGATAGTTGAAGGAATGAAGAGTGTCATCGACTCCTTTTTATCGCGAAGGACCACGCGAGCGAAGCCGCGGCTAACAGTTATATCTAAGATAATTTAATAGTACGTTTTGTATCAGTTAGGTAGGTCAGCATTTACAAACATTGTCGATGCATGTGAGTAGTTCCGAAGTAAGGATATAAAGTACTGAGCAATAATTTTAATAGAAAGATAATGTTTATAAACTGTGTACAATGTGAGTACAATAGTACTGTACAGCTAGCGTCTTATAAGTAATCGATACAGGCGTAGGTCGAATATAAGCCTTTGCGACTAGACTGGTTGTCAGGGCTACCGACTACACCGTAGGTAATCATTTGCACGATCGAATTCACAAATTAAATAGAAAGGGGCAGAATCGATCTAATGAATCGATTCTAATGAGTAATTATAGTAGATTTGAATACTATTAGAATATATTAGATAGAATTACAGTAAGTGTATGCAAGATTCAGCGCCGGATCTAGGGGGGGGCTAGGGGGGGCTACAGCCCCGGGCCCCGCGAGTCAAGGGGGCCCCATTTGTCAAGAAAACTTATTGTCAGTAAAAAGTAATAAAAAGATATACCTAAGTATGGCAGCCGGACAGTCTCCTGATTCATGAACGCAGTGAATCAGATTTCAAATTCAACAAGGACAAATTATTGCAATAATTATTTATTATTTTTCAATATTAAATGTACGAGAAATTGTGAGATAAAAAGGCATTACATCTCAACCATTTCATGCATAAAAATGATATATCGCAACCTTAACCACTGCCAATCAAAATTTTTCTGTATTCCCTCACACCTACAACCTGGAAATCTTTAATTCGAGGGTGAATGAATGAACCTTCTAGGCAAGCGTTCTTCATAGTCGGCCAAGTATACACTTTCCACCAGGTAAGACAGTCGCCAAACGCAAGCCTATGCAGTATAAAAAAAACTGCAATTTTCAGGGCCCAGAAGCGAAGGCATTTCAAACCACGTTGTCACTTGTGATGAAAAATAAAATAATTTTTGAGTAAAGCAAGCGATTATCGTATTGGCTCGACTCATGTTCTGATGAAAAACAATGTCCAAAGTGATTGGTGGTAGAGTGTTGTCGTTTGTACTGTTCATCACAAGTTAGTACTATACAACACTGCGAGGAACTGGACAAAATGATGTCATCATATCATTCGTTAATCTCTGGCATCCTTAGGTACCTCTATCTTACAAGCTGCTGCTTTACGTCAACCTTACATAGCACAACAGACGTTCTCTAAGTTACTGTGGTAGCTTTGAGCTTCTCTTTCTTTTCGGACCTTGTTTTTTATGCTGACGCAGGGAATACATTTAGGTATGATACCTAGGAGCCCAGGTGGCCCCTAGGCCTATGTCGGACTCGACATTTGCTAATGCAATATCGACTAAACCCCTGCGGCTCATTCCGATCCGCGCCGCCCTCTGCTGATTCAGAGGGACGGGACAGTTCCCCGAGTCACGCTGTTCTTAGTCTTGGCTTTCCCAGCGTAGCTGGCCCCGCCCTGCATACCCTTGGGGATCATAGAGGCTCGCAAACCCCCAACCACGACAAGGTAGCAGCAGCAGAGTTCCTTTCGAACCTGCATTAATGCTGCGGAAACGAAGAGAAATCCAATACCGCTTCATCTGATTGCTATGATTTTTCGTCGGGCAGCTTGGGGTCGAAAGGGGTATCTATCTCTCTCTCGGTTGAAAGACATGAACCCCGATATGAGAGAGATTATAATAACTAATTTAACTATTATTATAATGGTCAAACAGACCGACAGACAGCTCCCTCTCCTCGCGATTCAGAAATCGAGGGTAGCTTGCGCGCGTTAACTAAAATGTTCTTTGCGTTGACGTGATCTTTTTCTCCTGGAGAAAATAATTATCGGGATCGTTATTAGAAGTTTTGCATCATAGCCGTTCTCCAAAATTTCCAAAATTTGGACTACTTCTTAGTAGGTAAAAGTTCTAAATTGCTCAAAATACAGTAGTATCAAAAGCCGTTGACGAGTTTGTAACTTTCTGAACTTCTTTAAAAAGGGCATCACAAAATTACCTACCACTGCGCAGATAGGGAAGCATTGCTGACATAGGTGCTTATTTTTATTAACATTTTACATTACTTTGAAAAACAAAAGCAACTTGTTGAATACGTATACTTGCGGCAGTTTGTTAAAAGCTACTGAGTTCTAAAATTATTTCTCGAGATCACTTAATTTCAATCACATAATTGTAAATTACTGGAAGGTAATACTGAAATTCTTCAGCAATACGTGAAAGCTTATAAAAATACATATAGTATAGTTATGGGCATTAAAAATATGCTATTTTTTTTTGGTTATCAAATACAAGTAATTATACAATTCTTTTTATGATATATTATGACGATAATTTTTGTGCCCATAAAGGGGCCCCTTTTTTACTTCCAGCCCCGGGCCCCGCCAGAGCTTAATCCGGCGCTGGCAAGATTACTTGGCATGTACACGAATATTACGAAATGTTCTCAAATGTACGGAATATCTAATATATAAAATTCTCGTGTCACAGTTTTCGTTGCCATACTCCTCCGAAACGGCTTGACCGATTCTCATGAATTTTTGTGAGCATATTGAGTAGGTCTGAGAATCGGCCAACATCTATTTTTCATCCCGATATTCCCACGGCATCGAAAGTTACGCGGGTGAAACCGCGGGGCGCAGCTAGTATACATATATATACATATATTCATCCTAGCCGGTTTCGGCTACGGCAACTGCTATGTTTATGTATGAGAGCGTCGTTGGTGTGCTCTCATGTGACTGATATAGCCAATTTTGGCCGCAAACGTGCGTCGACACAGACTTACACGTGAGGGTATTGTTCACATATATATATGGGATGTCGGAAGGCGGCCTGTTCTTGACGGCGTCTCGCTTGACATCCAGCTCTGTCCTTCGCTGCTCTTCAAAGGCTGCTACTTTCTCTTTGATAAGTCTACTCCACTCCAGACGTTGTTCCGCTAATGATTCCCAACGAGAGGGCTCTATATTGCATCTCTTTAGATGTCTTTTCTGAACGTCCTTGTCTCTGAGGAATTGTCCTCCGGGCTTGCGTTTGCCGTTGCGGAGTTCAGAGAAGAAGATGCGTTTCGCCACTCTCTCATCAGGCATCCTCAGGACATGGCCACTCCACCGCAGTTGACGCCTCATCAGGTAAGCCTCTATTCCAGAGACATTAGCTCGGCGCAAGATGTCCGTATTACGAACGTAATCCGACCATCTCACTCCCAGAATGTCTCGAAGGCACTTCAAATGGAACCTGTCTAACATGTGGATGTGCTTACGGTATAGACACCAGGTCTCCGACGAGTAGAGAAGACATGGCAAGACAACAGCCTGGTACACCTTGATTTTGGTGCATAATTTTATATCATGGGAGCGGAAAATCTTTTGTCGGAGTTTTCCGAAAGCTGCTGCGGCTGAGCCAATTCTGCAGTTTATTTCCGACTCAAGATCACCTTTTGCTGTTATGGTGCTTCCGAGGTATTTGAACTTGTCAACCTGCTTCAAGTACTGATTTCCGAGCTTCAGATTTAGTGGTGGTTGGCTTTGTGTGGACATACACTCAGTTTTCTTGATGTTGATCTTTAAACCAAATCTGTTGCAGGAGGTATCTAAGCTGGTTAGGAGTTCTTGTAGCCCCTCGGAAGAATCCGCTACAAAGCAGAGGTCGTCGGCGTACATCAACTCTGTAACTATGTCCCATGACACTCTTGTATGGGCCTTTAATCTAGCCAGATTGAAAAGTTGCCCGTCTGTACGGAAACGGATATGGATACCATTAGAATGGTAAGGGAGTGTGTCTTTAATTACTGCTGCAAAATGGGCAAATAAAGTGGGGGCGAGAACACAACCTTGTTTAACGCCACATGTAACCGGGAAGAAATTTGAGTTGTCACCCTTTACGGTAACACAACAGGTCATATTATCATGTAGGAGACTTATTAATCGTACAAATTTTTCCGTACATCCGGACTTCAGTAGTACGTTCCAAAGAGCGTGGCGAGGAACGCTGTCGAAAGCTTTTTCCAAATCTACAAAACAAAGATAAATTGGTTGCTGTTGTTCTTTACATTTTCCAGTAGTTGACGCAGGCAGAAAATTGCCAAAAAACAGAAAATATATACATAGGAAAAACATAAAATGCGTCGAGGCGAATCAAAATACATGTTGACCGATTCTCAGATCTACTCAATAGGCACAATAAGTTCATGAGAATCGACCACACCACGTTGTCGTATCGTCATATATTGAAAATGAATAAAGTCATTCACACGAACCACATTTTGCAGTCGTTATCGACCACTTGTGATACCGACAACATCCCGCGCGCGACGTCGCGACCACGTCGCAACCACATCGCGACGACGTCTCGACCACGTCGCAACCACAACGCAACCACAAGCGACACCGAGAACTAGTGGCCGACCACATCGCAACCACAACGTTGCGTCGATGCCCCCTCTTCCCCCGCTCCCCTTTATTCACTCTGCGTCTTCGTCAGTGTCGAAATGTGAACGTCAGCATACGACGTAACCATATCGCGACGACAACGCAACCACAAAAAGTGCCATCGACACTATTCACACGTACCACAGCTTGACTAAATTTTGACGCTGCGATGTAGTGTGGTTGTGGTCCGTGTGGGTTGGCCCTTAGTCTATATGAAACATGGCCGGCGAAATCTGCTAGGATGACATTTTGTTATAACAGTTGTAGATAAATACTTTAGTACTAGATCATAATGGTGTCGAAAAAGGAAAAATAAGCCGAAACAGATAACTGGTAACCGAAATCTGTCAATGTTAGGTACAAAAAAGAGTACATCTACTTTCTACAGCCTACACGTTCTATAATGACATCCATATCGGCTTTCCGAAATTTAAATCATACGCGTACCGTGTCAATCCGGCTCGAGCAAAATGAACACGAAATTGGCGGACTTTACAGAATATCGGATAATTCAATCAGGTCAGGCTGGATGGGGTAGTAGTAATCCTTTCTATTTTTAGACCCCGACAAAAAATGAGGGGGAATAAGTTAACGTGTGCGTGTATCTGTGCGTCTGTCTGTGGAGTTGTGACGCTCAAACGAAGGGACCTACTTGGATGGTCCTATTCGTTTTTAAAGTTGAAATCGTCAAAATGATTCCGAGTTACGTTTGGTGACTGTAGAAGCAGCGGTCCCCAGGATATATTCGAGCGAGACGCATCGTACAACCAGAATAAATAATATGAAAATAATAAGCCGACGATTATTTATGGGTTTTATAACATAAATAATAAGGTTCAGATAAATCGTAAGAACGCTCAAACAGGGTCCAAACTTCATGTTTCCAAACATATAAATCGCACGCAATGAACTCGTTAGCCATATAAAGCACTCAAAATAGCTTTTTTTATATATGATAATTTATCTAAGACAAGCTTCCCGCCCGCGTGAATTTCGGACTTCAAAAATCCCTATAAATTTTAACTTATTATGTTATTCTGATATGAAAGCTATATTACTGTTCATGAAAATCCTTTCAGTAGTTTTTTTTTTATGATTTAGGAGGGCAAACGAGCAGCCGGCGCCATTTTCATGACTACCGACGCCCACAAACATCCGCATAGAGGCTATACAGATGCGCTGCCCTCCTTTCTCCTCCCACCTCCATGGGCCACCGGCTACTTACACACCGCACGAAACGCCACAGCACAGCTGTCACTTTACGCCAGTCTCGTGTAAGCGAGAGGTACCTCCCCGGTCGTGCCGGCCCAATTCGACTGCATGCAAGCATGCAGTGTGGCACTACCTCTTACCAAAAGTTTTTGTGTGAAAGAGTAACAAACACAAACTTTCGCATTTATAATATTAGTAGGATATTAGTAAGAAGTGGGGGTGTTGGACGCGTGCGGGCTGATGATGAGTATTGGAACGACGCTCCTTTATGAGCGGCGCGTAGGTTCCTATACTGAATGTTAACATGGCACGATTATGTAAATCATATTTATTGCTATCATTTAAATAACCAGTAATAATAAACTACCGGCATCTAGGTCGTGCCATGAACGACATTTTGCGTTTAATGTGAAAAGAAACACGTTAAAATCTATATAGCACTAGCTTCGCCATGAGGTTTCACCTGTACATTTCGCTTCTATTTGCCGTATTGTGGTAATATATAGCTCATAATCTTCCTCATTAAATGGGCTATCTATACCTACATATAATAAAACAGTAAAATTTTAATGTCTGTACATTGAATATATTTACGAAAAACTAATTGGGGGCGATTTTAAAATAGTAACAGAACACTTTTCTATGGTTTTTAATTTTTTTGTTTATCTGTTTGTCCGTTTGTTCGGGCTAATCTCCGAAACTACAGGACGGATGTTCATGAAACAATAGGTACATTAATATAGCTTTCATATCAGAATAACATAATAAGTTAAAATTTTGAATATTTTTTGAAGTCCGAAATCCACGCGGGCGAAGCCGCGGGCGGAAGCTAGTCTAATATATATTTTTTGCAAATCAAAAACATTTGCAAATCAGACCAGTAGATTTCCTGAGTTCCGTTTCCGATCAAACAAACTCTTCACCTTTTTAATATTAGTATAGATACAGAGAAGCAGAAGTAAGGTCATAATATGATGGTGAATGAACACTATAATATAACTGTTTGGCAATCAAATAAGCACTTTATAACGGAAACTTACGTGAAATTGACGTGATCTTTCGTAGGGGCGTCCGTACGCTGATCAGTGCGTGAAATATCTTCATAAAAGACGAGAACGTACTGTCAACATCTGCTCTGGTCTTACAAGCGTCATTACCTACTACTTTAAACACGATGTGCTCTCTGTTTTACTCGTATCAATATATCCAAATCGGAAACATTGTTTTTTAGGGTTCCGTATCTAAAAGAGAAAAAACGGAACCCTTATAGGATCGCTTTGTTGTCCGTCTGTACGTCTGTCAAGACCTTTTTCTCTAAAACGCTTGAAGGGATTAAGCTGAAATCTTTGTCAAAAACGGAGGTCAGTTACGTCTTGATGCCTTGAAAAAATCACACTTCTAAGTTAACACAATAAAAAGTTATAGCCATTTATGCACAAATTTTGTATGAAAACGCACTTTTTCGAAAACCTATAGGGTACTTCCCGTTGAGCTAGAATTCTGAAATTTGGCAAGAAGTAAGACCTTACAGTATACATATAGGAATAAATCTAAAAATTGGTAAATAAAATTTATATCACTGGAAAAATCATTACCGACTTATGCATGTAGTTCGTTTCATACTAAATGTATGCAAGCACCCGCATATATAAGTTTGTCTCAGGGAAGTGTAATTTTCTCAACGTCTATTACTTTTGCTCATACCTCCCGTTCCTACGGAACCCTCGGTGTGCGAGTCTGACTCGCACTTGGCCGGTTTTTTCGACGTAAAAAGCTCCACACATACAAAGTGTACATCCAAATTCAATTTTGGGTGAAATTTCAAGCGGTGTTTCAACTGTGAAGCCGTACGCACCTACTCCAAGTAATAACACAGATGTCACGACATAAGGAGCTGATGCACTTCCCTTATGACCCAGGAAGAATAAGAGGTAGTGCCACACTGCGTGCTTGCATGCAGCCGAATTGGGCCGGCACGACCGGGGAGGTACCTCTCGCTTACACGAGATGGGCGTGAAATGGCAGCAGTGTTGTCGCGTTTCGTGCGGTGTGTAAGTAGCCGGTGGCCTATAGAAGTGGAAGGAGAAAAGGGGGCAGCGCATCTATGTAGTTTCTATATGGATGTCTATGGGCGTCGGTAGTCATAAAAATGCCGAGTGCTCGTTTGCCCGCCCATACCATTAAAAAAAAAAAAGAAGAAGACTTCGACCTTAATAAGATCGTTCACAAACCAGAACAAACGTCTCGTGAGAATCTGCGTAGGAAAACGAGAAAAGTATCGATACTTGTGGTACTTTTTTTCGATACTACTCATGAGTACAGTACTTTTCGATAGTTTTTTTCGATACCAATAAGTACAATATCAATAGGTACTTTTTTCGTTGATGCTCCTGAATACAGTAACGAATGTCGATATTTTCTATTCGATACCGTGTCCCTAAATTTCATTGCTGGTCCTTGCCATCTTATCTATCACTACCTGGCCCGTGCCCACTTCATAGGGCGTTAATTCCGAAAAAAATAAAGATTTCTTATGAATTTTAGCAGGCGAAACCACGACTCACAGTTAGGTTTATAATATAGCCTATATAACTCCCGAATAGGGTAGCGTTCTGTTAGTGAAAGAGTTCATGATCGAATCAGTATTTACGTAGATTACTCTTTACAAACAAACATTAGAACTTTATTACTTTATAGTGCAGCGGTCGGCCACCTTTTGGAATGTAAGGGCACAAGGCGACAAAATACAGGTGGGCCACACTTGTGATATTAACTCTAGAAGCTCATACACCTAAGTATAATTTTGATATTTATAACTTAATAGCTGCGCCCCGCGATTTCACCCGCGTAAATTTCGATATCGTAGAAAATCACCCATAGCATCCCACAGGAACCTTTTTTTGGGATAAAAACTATCCTATGTGTTAATCAAAGTTACCCTCTATGTGTGTGCTAAATTTGATGAAAATCGGTTATGCAGTTTTTGCGTGAAGAAGTAACAAACAAACAAACATACAAACTTTCGCATTTATAATATTAACTAGCTGCGTCCCGCGGCTTCGCCCGCGTAAATTTCGATATCGTGGAAAATCATTCCATGGCATCCCTCAGGAACATTTTTTCGGGATAAAAGCTATCCTATGTTACTTCTAATACCTCCAAGAACATGTGTACAAAATTTCATGATGATCGGTTGAGCAGTTTTCGCGTGAAAGGGTAACAAACAAACTTACATTCGCATTTATAATATTAGTAGGGATGAGGGGCCATCCATAAAGTACGTCACACTAATTTCTTGATTTTTTGACCCCCCCCCCCCCCCCTTGTCACAGTTGGTCACATTTGTGAGACCCCCCCCCTCCCTAGTGTGACGTCACATATTATATTTTTTTTAGTTTTTCGATAATACTTCAAAGTTCGTAATTTAATATTTAGTTTAAAATAGGTTGAGAAATGTGACTCCCCCCTAACGTGTGACGTACTTTATGGATGGCCCCTAAGATTTAACAGGCCGCAAGAAAGATGCTACCGCGGGTTGCCGACAGCTAGTTTATGCTATTGGCACAGAATCATAGATCTAAAGACTGCAAGCGCTGCAGCAAAGAAGGAAGCAAAGGTTGCATTAGACTAACTTTCTTTTTTTTTATTGTATTATAAGTTTAAAAGTTACAAATAATATTGTGTTAGTAGATGACATTAAAAACCACTTGGGTTTGTGTTTATGCTATCTTAAATGACACTGTGCATAGTAAAAAAAGTTTTAGCTAAAATATCTATTAAAATTTGAAACAAAAATACGAAATAATAATAAAAGTTAGCTGACAAATCATAAATCAGATGCAAAGCGGCATGCGTATTAACAATGAACACAATTTAAAGAAGATAATTACTGTTATTGATCTTGTTAGCACTGTAGATCACGTGAAGATCAGTCATTGATTATATGTTTTCATTGATTCCCTAATTCGTCACAGATTACTATAAAGGCTCTGTCACCTGTGGTCGTGTAGTGTGAACGGACTATAAATGTGTTAGCGATGAACTTAAGTGCACACAACGCGGCAGAAACCAGCCTGCATATATTGATACACAGAACATTATTTTACGCCGCCGCTCCGTTGTAATATCAATTTGCGATGGTTTCGCTATACCTACGGTATACCATGCCAATTTCAATTGGCCCCCTAAAAGCCGCTATACCGCAGCTTTAAGGTAATGTGAGCCTTATATCGTTATAACAGTGCTCAATTTTCAATGCTAAATTGATATTTACGTACGATGTTACAACCTTATACCCGTACATCGTTGGGTGTCGTATTCAACGGATTTATTGAATAGTTGCGTTGTTTGAATTATGGATACTACAGTTCTTTTAGGAATATTAGTACTCGTACTGGTTTCACAGGGTAAGGTAGTAAGTACTTACTTAGTAAGTACAAGTATTTGTTTATCGTCTTCTCTGTAAATTTTTTTGTATATTTTTTGTGCACAATAAAGTATATTTCTATTTCTATTCTAAGTAAGGTAAGTTTCACAGGTCCCCATTAAAGTACCATGTAGTTGAAATTAACAAATAAAGTAAAAAAAACTTCACATGTTAAAAGAAGTTTATAAGAAGCGCAATATGGCCGTGAGGAATTATGTATCGTATACTTGTTATCTAAATGTAACCTTTGAATTCGGATCTACATATTGTTTTGTGTGTGTGTGTATGTATTTGAATAAATCATTCGTGTTTGAATAAATCATTCGTATTTGAATAAATCATTCGTATTTGAATAAATCATTCGTATTCGATGTGAAGCCGAAGGATCTCATTCATCATGATCAGCTTACATCCGTCCACTGCTGTATAGAGAATAACGGAGAGAAAACCACTTTTATTCAAGGACAACGAGCAACCGTCATGGAGATTATCACGAGTCGGTGGTTTATCGCCTCTTGGTCTTTATTGTATTACTCAAAGTATATAAGTATACCCACTAGCTGCGCTCCGCGGTTTCACCCGAGTAAGTTTCGATTCCGTGAAAATATTGAGATTAAAAATAGATGTTGGCCGATTCTCAGACCTACCCAATAGGCGCACAAAATTTCACGAGGATCGGTCGAGCCGGAAGAGTAGGTATGGTAATAAAACTTTTGAGACGAGAATTTTATATAATTATATTATGGAGACGTTCTTTATTCTTTCGCGTTAGGTGTCTGATTTAGGTATATTTTATAAAGTACAGCCTTACAGAGGAGATACCTCTCACTTACACGACACCGACTTAAAGTGACAACTGCCGCGTTTCGTGTGGTGTTTAAGTAGCCGGTGGCCCATGGAGGGGGAAGGAGGGAAAAGCAGATCTACATGTATAACCTCTATGCGGATGCCTATGAGGATAGCCATGAAAATCACCCCAACTGGTAGTTTGCCCTCTTAAACTATAAAAAAAAATTATCTTTTCTTACGTACCTAAAAGTTATATTAAATAATTTTGCTTCGGCTTTAAATAAAATAAAAATGCATATTTGAAATACATTCGTGATACATGTCTACGTAATTTCTTGTCATAACTATGCAATTCCTATTAGTAGGTCGAGATTCACTTTATATTACGAGCGTCTAAGTTACTTTTCTATACACCCTAAGCAATTATATTCTTCTGCATGAAAGCATGTCCTTTTCTGTACCCCTGGCGCGACGCGACGCGTGGGTACATATAAATACGAAATTTCATTATGATTGAGTGGGTACTCACGAGAGCGAAGGCGCAACACTGTCTTTCACATTTATGACGTAAGCGCGTTGGTTAATAACGAAGAGTCCAGCTATGGTGTATACAACTTTTTTGTGATCTACTCCATTATATTAGCTCGCTTGTCTTTTATTTATTTTAACGGGGGATAGAAGGCTGAACACTGATCATTCCTGGATAGTGTATGTCGCGACTCGCGGGCTAAGCAGCTTGTGATTGTGGCGCTCTCTGGGCGACGCCTGTGTCCAGCAGTGGACGTTTACTGGCTACTCATGATTACGATGATGATGATTTAATGAGAAAAGAAAAAAAACGAAAAAAAAAGAAATAACGGCAACGCGTCTGCAAGACACCTAGTTTTGCGGATGTCTATGGGCGGCGGTAGTCACTAACCACTTTCTCGTTTGCCCCCTATATCATAAATAAAAAAAAAAAAGAAAAAACGAAAATAAATGCGTAACTTTTCTTTTTGTTCTTTTTTACTCTTAACAAATATATAATATAATCTGTTTGATGTACCTGATGGGGCGCCATACTACTGGGCATGGAAGTGACAACGGTGACGGTCTGATGATGCTGCTGCGAGGGCTCGTGCTGAGCCATGCTCATCTGCTGCTGCACTACTTGTCCTTGGCCGTCAACTATCTGTACAACAACAATTATATTTTAGCAAGAGCTAGTAGTAGAGTATCACGCTACATATAAGCATGCAGCCGAATTATGGTCACCGCACACTTATTAACTCGGAAAGGGAACGTAATCGTATCGCCTTCGTTCTTCGAGGCGAGGCGACTACGTTACGTTTCCTATTAATGTGCGTTGCAGTATGGAGTTTCATACAAAGAAGTTTACATAGAAGTCTTTCCGAGTTGATGAGTGTGCGGTGACCATTAGACCGGCACGACCGGGGAAGTACCTCTCGTTTACACGAGAAATCCTAAAGTGACAGCTGTGCTGTCGCGTTTCTTGCGATGTATAAGTAGCTGGTGGCCTATGGAGGGAGGAGGAAGGGGGGCAATGCATCTTTATAGTCTCTATGCGGATGTCTATGGGCGTCGGTAGTCATGAAAATGGCTCTGATTGCTAGTTTTCCCCCCTATACAAATATATATAGAAAAAAATCTATGCAATATGATAATAATTAATAATATGTCCCAGCCACTCCACCCCTATGGTAGCTAATTTGGGCATTCTCATTTGTGTTTATTATTTAATGTCACAAGGCCTTTTTTGTCACATCTTTTGGAAAATGCTACCCTCAGCTCAAAATCTCCTTTGAGGGCACAGCATAATCCTCTTTAACATTAATGTGATCACCATTATATATAGTCCTTTGCTTATTACGTTTATTTTTTCAACAACTTATCTATCACTTATTACGTTTATATTTAAACAACTTATCTTTCTGTAACAATGTTGTTTTATTATTGTTAGTAGTATAATTGTTTATTACTTACTTGCTGTTGTTTGATCTCACCACTCATGCCAGTCTTCTGGTTCTTGTCAAAAAGTAGGTTCACGTTATTTTGAGGTGATGCCAAAAAACTGAGATTTATTTCTCCAATCCCTGGTACATTGAATTGCTGTGTATGCACAGGTTGATTGTTGCTTACAACCTGAAATGTTTTTATTGTTAGAATTTTGTAAAATATAATTCACATAATTTAAAATTTTTTCAATTATTGTTATTGAATTATAATGTCATCATCAATATAATGATGTTTGTGTTGGGAAATAGAATTTTATATTCTGTGGTTTTAATATATGTTTAGCTACTGGCTGATGATAGTAGTAAGATTCAGATACTGGCTGAATGAATTTCAAATACAGAGAATGTTTTGAAATTCAAATACATAGAAGGCTAGTGAAAAATTTAGACAGATTCAAGATGTAGTTTTCGAAATAAAGCAGTTATATGAAAGACTTGGTATTGGAAAGATTTTAAAATGTTATATTAGAGAGTTGAATTTTAGAAGATGGGATTTTGATATACTTATATAGATAAATCAAGTAATGGGGAATATTATAAAGAGGAAATTAATAATGTACAATGTTTGAAGAATAAATATATATATAGTATGACTCCTACAAGACTTTTATTTATTCAATGATGAAGACATCTTTGAAGAGATTTGAAGATAATTTCAAGAGGTTATAGGCCCAGCATATCTTTGAAGAATTAGATAATTACAAGAGTTTGTTATTAAATTTTCAAAGAGTGATAGATTAAGTTACAATTTTTTTTTAACATTAAATGTATAATAACAGCAACAAGTAAGTTCAATTTTTTTTACCTGTAAAAACTTTTGTTGTTGTATATCTTGGTGTTGTGACAATTGCTGTATATCAGACTTTTGTTGTTGTGATTGTTGTTGCTGCAATTGCTGATTTTGCTGCTGCGATTGCTGCTGTTGCTGTTGTTGATGTGGCTGCTGCTGTTGCTGTTGCTGCTGTTGTTGAAACTGTTTCTGCAACTGTTATGTTTTGTTAATAATATAAATTTATAAATAAAATAATGAATTATTATCTAGGAATATATACCAAGTCTTGTTGGTCTTGTTGATTTTTCAAATGTTGTTGTAAAGCTTGACGCTGCAAAGCTTGTTGCTGCAACTGTTGCAATTGCTGTTGCTGTAACTGTTGCAACTGCTGTTGTTGTAATTGTTGTTGTTGCTGTTGTATTATCTGCTGCTGGATCTATTGACAATAAAAAAATGATGGAGAATTTATAATAAAAAGAAATTTGAATGTGGTACTAAAATAATATTATGTATTATATATTAGATACATGATTAAAATGTACTTAAGGAACACATTACATATTAAAACATTAGAGATGAATACATAGAAGTACCTTAATTTGTATCTTAAAGAAAACAACAACTAACAAATACTCTGAACATTGTTTAAATGCAGGTAATTAATTATGCAAGATCAATTAAAAGAGTTTTGACTATTAAACATTAAGAAATCTGTTGACTGTTGTTTTTTGCTTAAACTATCTTCTTTTAATAACTGCGATGCCGAACACGTGGTCACGGCCTTGTTTTGAAGCATCTTAGAATGCTCGCGGTACCATAGTGATTATGTATAAATTAAATCATTATAATAAAAATCAAGATGGTACATTTTGAATGACTTTTATGCATATTTTATGAGAACCTGTGATTTTAATGTGAAAATTCAAATACTCTCTAATGATCATTTTGTACTTACAAATTAGTGAAGTCATACATATTTTGATATATAAAAAGTTTTATAGTATAATATCAAGTGTAATACTACTTGTTTGGTATTAGTCAAATAAGTTAAGCAATACTTGGGTGTGAACAATATATTGATATTACCCAATTCACCGATAAAGGTCACCTTTATCGGTGAATTCACCGATAAAGGTCACCTTATCGGTGAATTGGGTCTCGAGTGCCTCCAGTTCAATACTAGTATGTATAGATATAACTTTATAGTTCAATCCTAAATGTTACGAAGATGTTCACTTACTTGTAATTTGTCATCCTCTTCTTTTTGATTTCTGTATCTATATTCATCAGCTTGTGGATGGCTATCTGGTTCAGTCTTGGCTTGTTTTAATTCCGGTCTTCGGAAAGTGTTGTTTTGTTTATCAAGTGCTAATAAAGTATTTGCTGCCTCGTATTTGTCTTCGAAAGTGATACCAGCCTTTTCAGCAAGTGTTTCTAAGTACTGTAACGGTCTCTTGGTAGATTTGGCTGGGGTTTTTGATTTATCCCCAGAAATATTAGGGGACTGTTTTGGAACAGTCCTGGTTATAGTAATACTATTCTTATTGCCATCATCCTTTTTCTCATTTTTAGATTCTAATGTAAAATAATTTTTAGAATAATTAATATCTTTGTCCTTTTCTCCGTTCTCAATTAAAGTTATTGTAGTTGAATTGGCAACTTTCAAAGTTTTATCTTTGTTGTCTTCTTTTGACTGGACGGGTGAACCCAAGCCATGGGTGGGAGATAGGAGTTGATTCGAAACATGTTGCGTTACTGATAGATTAGAGTTTTGCACATCAGAATTATGCAACTGTTTATCAGTTGGCTTATTCAATGATTGTTGTTGTTGTGACTGTTGGAAACTTGGACTTTGAGGTTGATCTTTGTCCTGTTCTTTATTTTTCTGTATGTTGTCTAGTATTTCAGATCTGTAATCATAAAATGTAGCTTGAATATTGACGAAAGGATAATTATAGTGAACTTTGACATAAAACATTCAGAGGTAAAAAAATGATAAGCACCTATTAAAAGAACACCCTGAAAAATCATCCATGTCTCATGGTGTTCATATAATCAGTGTCCATCAATCAAAATACGAAACATAAGCTTAGGGCTATAAAGCTTATAATACGGTTGTAACAATAATAAGCATGTTTGGATTTAAAAATAAAAACATTGAAACAATTTTATAATATTAACGGCATAACATTGCTATATAACATAACACTCAAGAAGGTATATTTAATTCAAATTTATGAAATAAAAGGTAGAGCAAAATAATGTAAATACCCAATGAATGAAGTGTGTCAATGTCAGTAATTATGTCAAATGTCTAAATTTAGATTTTTGCTGGCAACATTTTATATAAGCCATAAACAAGACAGACTGCAGCCAGGGAGAACAGGGACACTCTCATACAAAAACAGATTTATCCTGATTTCTACTATTATTTATCTAAGTGAACAGATTTATCCTGATTTCTACTACTATTTATCTAACTTAAAAATAACAGAGAGCCATTCAAATAATAGTATTATTAGTATTGTTATGTAAATTGAAGTTACATTAATTATAAATTGATCTTACGTCATATTGAATTATAGTAATACTAATAATACAAAAATATTGGCACCAAATTATACTTTCTGATAGCAATATTTTTTTACGCGCAAGGGATCATTGCTTTTATTATTACGAAGGTATGAAGAACTTGTAAAAATAAAATAAAGTTTTTGTACAAGCCTTACTTATGTATTCAGATAAAGATTATTGTATTCTATATGTTCATAAATATTATCAAAGAAAGTAACAGTTTTCACAAAAAACGACATTTATTTACATGCAAACATAAGCATCTAGTTATTTTTTTAATAAATATCATTAGTATTTTATTAATGTTCAATAGTATTTAGTCACAATAGAACCATGCCATATTCTCATATTCATATACTTACCATCTCTATAAGGCTATGCACCTTTTTAGAGAGACCTAAATAAAAACGTGCCCGTCTGGCATTATTTCACAAGGGGAAGCAAAAAATAATGAAAATGTGCGAGTGAGATGGCTTTATGCTGGCGCGTGTGGCGAAAGAAAGAGAATAATGCAGCGCACTAGGGGAGTTGGAGAGCGAACCGGTTCTGCATGTGTGCAGACAGACAGTACCCTCCCTCCCTTCACCTGCCGACCCTCGGGTGCGAGGGCCTCACAATGTCGGCTTTTCCCCGAAGCGTTGCAATAATAATACCAACTGACTCCCCTCATTAAAGACTAACACAAAGCCCTTCGGCAAGTTTTTTTGCAACAATAATTACTAAACGTTAAGCAGTATATATATGTTAAATGGTATACAAATGACGATATTTTTATTAGTAGAGTTTAACTTGGATCCTACTCTACAAAATATTGGTATTTTAATGCATAATTATGGCTATAGGGCGAACTCATTAACACTAAAGCCACACGCGGCGCACTCAACCACAGCAATCGCTATCTTAAAGTAAAAAATAACATAAAATACCTTTTGGTGTAAAAACCATAAGAACAACGTTCCATCGTTTCAAAATAAAGGATTAACTGAAACGTAAGCGCCGACCCATGCGGCAATGATTAAAAGAAAAAACAAACAAAAAGGTAAGGATCGAGACATTCGCACGGGTGAAAGTAAACACAACACTTATTATCGACGAAAACGACATACAAACACACTTTATCGACAGTCCGGTTCCCGTCTCATTGTTACAGTAACCTTCTTTCGAATGGCGAAACACGACTGTGTGGAGTGCGCGCTCGACCACCGTAGCGCCGCACCCATTCCCCTCACCCCTCGCAACATAGACGCTCTCTATCAACCATCTCCAATAGTACGCCCGCTACGATTCCAGTGCTCTCATTGGTCGGTTCAGTTTATGACCGTTCCACAAACAAAGCCGGTTGCCAAGAACAGCGCGAAGGGCGCGAGGAACAGAATTAGCGTTTCTGCATTATTATTATTAATCTGATATACCTATCTCACTTGCTCGCCTTTGTGAATTTGAGAACGCTATAGAAACACATTAGCTTGTCACACCGCACCATTGCCGTATCGCGTAACTATCGTCAGCCAACGTGTTCCCCGTAATAGTCCGCTAATAATAATAATAGCTACTACAAAAGCTCAACAGCCGTTGGCTACGTTTAAAGATACGTTGGTATTCTCCTTGTATTACTAATGGATGAATTAAGCATGTATTACTATATTCATGTATTATTAAGCGTATTTTTTATTGAAGTATATAAAACAGTGAATGTAAATTATAAATATGGGATATTTACTTAAACTTTATATTTATTTTAAAACTACTTCGCGTTTACTGAGAATTGTTAGGGGTGAAAGGAAATTATATGATATTGTATATGTTTCAAAGTTCGTTCGTTCAAAGGGGTTCCCAATGGCTTCTACAGCCAACCCTAATAATAACTCCCTATGAACTCAAGGGGTCGCTTCACCCTTTCTCCTTTTTGATACGTGCTTTTAGTAAGGCCAGGGTGACATCTGAGGGGTTGGTGCATATCCTAATAGGTCAATACCATCTACGTCATATAAGTGTTAGTGACTAGACCAGTGCAGAGATATTAGTTAAGTACATACGTGCATTCCTGATCAAGCCCAAGGTGCTTAATAAAACCTTAACGCATAATCCGTTAGCTGTGGTCATCTCTCCCAGACTTCAGGTATATGTAAACCTGTGGTTGCAACACTATAGGTATAGCTATAGGGTCGCTGTCATGTCATATCATCAGGGCGCTCTAGAGATAATGATTAAATTTAGTAAAAACCAGTCAAAATTAACGTACCTATTACAATGACAGATAAGTAGGTACATGCTACCTATAGTAGTTGTTAGGTTAGTAGTATCTTTAAATTAATTTGTGAAGAAAAATATTCCCTTCCCTTTTTTAAAGAATTGCGAGAATGCAGGAATTTCAGATTTAGAAAACTAATGTTTTAATAAAGTATACAATACCTACATACACACCAATATTGCATATGGGTACACTCAACCTAAGCACATTAATCAACTCAATTAAAAAAAAAACATACACACTACGGCACACAAAGTACCGTTATTTTAAATTTATCAAAAATATAATGTCCAATATTAATTTTTGTAAAAGGTTTCAGCTACTCTAGCTATGCTGAGAGTCTAGACGCATCTACATTCTACCCACCTAGTTTAAATGAACTATTGTCTTAATTAATATTGCAGTAAATGATAACTACAAATAAATTACATTTAAGTTATGTGTTATGTTTAATGTAATAAATAACTAAGTTTTTAAAGTATTAAAGCTACCAACTTAGATTATAAAAAGTATCTAAGGCTACCGACCAAAACCCAATAGTGTGCTAATAGTGTACTTATCACTCAACATTATACATCAAAAGATCATCAAAAAAATATTTATGTAAATATCTTTTTTATTTATATTCGAGAACAAAACCGAAAAAAACGTAGGTAGGTAACTACTTTTCTAGAATCTACCTAAGTAAATGTATGAATAAAATTATATTTTACCTACTTAAAAACTATTAAGAACTAATTTAAAATAAATTCCCGGTTTTAAAAATGTATTAACTCTTAAAATTATTATTTAAACTCTACGTATTCTACATTCATTTATACTTAAACAAGTAGCGACACCTGTTGTCATTTTAAGAGCACGAAGAAACAATGCCATCTATGTTTCTTTCACAAAACTACGATAGCCACTACTACAGTAGCTGCTGACCTATGGTCGCTTCTTGTGAGAACACTAAGGAATTTATACTTTTTGTACTAAGTCACAACTAACAGCAAGATGTATGATGATGTGTAAAATATACAATACAATACACAATATACGATATAAATGAGAATGTCCGAGCCAAACTTACTTAGGGAAAGATTAGAGATGACAAATAGGTAATCATATTATAGGTACATTCAAAAGGTAATGTGCCCCCAAAAACGACAAATGCGACAAACGGCCTGATTACCTATTAATATATTTGAGTAGACATATTTTCTCGATCCTCTTGTTCTAAATTAGTTTTAAAATATTTTATAACGTACTTAAGCGTTAAATCATGTACTTAGTTATACTTTCTCCAATAACTCCAAAATTATGTAATAAAGTACCCACCTAAGTACAAATATACCCATTTACATTTAAATGTTAGGATATTATTATTTTTTATTTCTTTTGACATTTGGAATAGCGAATAACAAATTAAATATTGCCGTAAACAAGTCTAGAGGCTCGACTATAATTTTCCAAACGCACGTCTTTCCTTAAATTTAGGTATTATAGGAATCAAAATGACAAGATAATGACAGAATAACTACTTGGTTACTGGCAATAAATTACTATTTATTACACGCAAAGAGCACGTTTCTGTCACTAGTTAGCGTGACGTGACAGTCTAGACGCAGGTCTAGGCACAATACCTACACGAGTAGGTACTAAAAAAAATTAGAAATTATTATTTTGTTAAGGTTTATGTATTAGCTAGCTACATTTAAATCTGGTCGCGAATATATAGTATTGTAATAGATTTTCATTTTTATAAAATATAGCGTTTATTTTAAGTTCGACTGAGTTACATGCGAAATTTCATTAAAATCGGCCCATTAGTTTTGTTGATTAGCCTGGACAAATAAGACATTTCATATACGAATATACATGATACACACATACATAGTATGGAGACAATTAATTAATGAAGAGTAGGTAGGTACCTACAAAAGATCGAATAAGGACGTGAGTAACAGAGATAGTTATTATTTGATTATTTATTATTGCGTTTCAAGTTCTTTGTCGAGGTAAAGATTAAGGTTTTGTTTATTGTTAGACAGGTAAGAAAATAACATAATTTTAAAAAATTATAAAACATAGGTACAAACAAACACACAACGAAAAGTACCGTATTTATCTACTAGAATTTCTATTTAAACGAATCATCTTCGAATAGATTTAATTTACTTTTGTCCCTTTCAGGACTGACTCTGGTATATCTCAGAATTATGTCCTTAATTAAAGTTATGCGATCATTTAATGAAAAAATATTATTTTTTTAATGCCAATATTAAGGTTATGCACTTTTAATAGTGTAAGCTTTTAATTATACGAATCAAAAGTAAGGAAATTTTTAGTTTATACCTTAATGCCTACGATGTCATGTCTGCCCTATATATATTATGTCCTCTTTGTATATAATATAAATATGAGACCAATTTTTTTATGTTGTAAACCTTCCTAATTAGCTTCCTAGTCTAATTTTAGCGAAAGCGTCTCCAATCTCCATAGAGACTTGCGAATTATGCAGGATATATTATTATAGGTCACACGTGTGTGCGTAGATGCAAGTGCTCTCTCTCTCTCTATTACTTATTTCCTTATACGGTTGACCGAAACGACATGAGAAAAAAAGGAGATAATAACACCTTTTAGACCGACCCGGGACTCGAACCTGGGGCACACCATCTTTGCCACGAGGGAATCGAAATATCAATATGTAACAACAATAAATTATAAAATTTCCCAATCGATAAATAATAAAACATATTGTACCTATGTCTTACCTAAATATCGATACCTATAGGAATCGATATTTTTCCCTTATCTATTCAAAGCCGATATTCTCATTTTTATAAATTATATCGTTATTCTTTTTATTATGCGACATCCCTATACCAAACGTCATAAATCATAATTAGAACGTTTTCATTATCTATATAGCTTGTGGTTTTCATGTTTCCAAACAACGCTTATTCTGTCTTCACAATATTATGTTTCTGATTGGTCATTAGCAATAAACAGATGTACCTACATAGAATAAAATGTCTTTATTGTTAATAATTTATATGGGTATCTGCAGTTTGCTAACCTCAAAAATAAAATTTAAACCTACCTAAGAGTAACAACATATCTTCTCTTAGAATAAATAGCAGCTAACAGGGACAGTACCTTGGTAATTTAGAAAAATTAAGTTCTATTTTAGCTTTTCTGTGATAATTAAGAGTTAAATATCAAATAGATAAGTAAAGACACTAATCTATATACCTACATACATAATATAATTTTGATGTAGGTATCTTGGTTATCCCACCAAAAACATAAATGTAAAAAAGAGCCAACCAATAAAACTAGGAAATAGAGTTTCATACTTGTTCATAATGTTACTTTGTTTAAATACATATTTGGATTTTATACAGAACTTGGCACTTATTTAGATCTATACCTATTCTTTTTGCGGCGAAGCACAAAAGAACTTGCTTTTTCTCTTTTACAGATATGTTTTTCGTGTGTCAACAGTTATGTTTCAAAATCAGAGAAGGGAACCTTGGACACTACTGTAGTGAGCTCAAGATATCAAAATTCTATCTATAGTAGCCATATCAATCTATAGAGAGAATATTGAAAACGGGCGTAAAACTATCTCGTAATGTAAGAGATACACATAAATGATTATTGTTGGTGAGACTGTAATGTCATTATTAGATAACTTGTGTATCTATACACAAGTTCCCTATAGGGAACAAGCTTCAAGACTGCCACGCCAACTAGTGGCCAAAACGTGAACCTTGTGCTAGCCAATTCAGAAACTATATAGAATATTATAATGGTAATTCGTAATACGTATGATATGACAAATGTCAATATGTTATTGTCATTGTGTTTTGCTAGCACTTAGTTCCTAAAATTGTTACTAGGGCGCTTTACATGAGGCGAAAGTGTTGCCTCTATATTTCGTGCACGGTCTCTATTGAGCCATAAATCTATGTAGTGTAAGGTAAGTCAATAGGCAATAACTTATGCTATTTACAATTTAAAAGTCTTATTTAAGTATTAAAACCGATACTATCCATTTACTTTAAATAGGTATAAGAAAACACAACATGACAAAAACATTTGAAAAATGTCTACGCAAAAAAAAACACTACCTGCACGATCTTTTGTTTATTTCGAGAACCTTATCACCTTCTAATAAGAGTTATTTTATAACGTCAACAGTGCTTCGTCGCGGACCATAGACTATACTTGATAGATTTGCTTAGAACTCCAGTTCAGTGTCTAGAGACCAAGTCAAGGGTTATCATACTATAACAACAGATAATAAACATGTGGTTCAATTGCTATTGTACGCATAAATTATACGCATCTTAATCATGTAGGTATGCAAGCAAAATGCAAATCTTTACTAATTTATAAAGAGCAAAGATCTTTTTTGTGTGTTTGTATCTAATAGGCGTCAAAACTAAACCGAACTTAAACAATCTAATAGTAAGCTTCATCAGATATTCAAAAGATGGGTCAGAAGTCCAAAGAGATGGGTTATGGGTCTAATAATATATATCTATATCTATTACATATATACCTACAATTCTCTATCGAATCGGCTGGAACGATTCTCATGAAATTTTGTGTACATGTCCTGTAGATCTGAGAATCGACCAAGACCTATTTTTCATATCGATATTGCCACGGGATCGAAGCTGTATATAAAATTCTCGTGTCACAATGTTAGTTACTATACCGCTAAGTTATTTATATGGCCTACGGATGTGAATACTAGCGAACTTAATCCTGGAAATTATGAAACAAAGGGATATATTTTCCACGCGTCCTCACAAGTGGGAGGTCCGAGGCATCACGTCTGATTAAATTACCGACGTGGACGCCTCTCCATTGGGGCGGAGGAGGGTGGCGTTAATACTCGAGCCTGTCAAGACGTAATGCTAAAACTGCGTTCAAAGTTGCCGTGTCGATTCATATTTTCCGTATGACCACTTCGTAAACACCTATTAGTGAGACGTTAAAAGGAAAATGCTTATTCCATATTATATTATATTAGCAGTGCCCTGCGGTTTCACCCGCGTTTAATTTATAAGAAATCCATATAAACACCCTATTTCACCCCCTTAGGGGTTGAATTTCTAAAAATACTTTCTTAGTGAATGCCTACGTCGTAACATCTACCTGGATGCCAAATTTCAGCTCGATCCGTCCAGTGGTTTGGGCTGTGCGTTGATAGATGGCTATGTCACGTTTGAGTTTCATATATATAGATAGGTACTAGTGCGCTCCGCGGTTCCACCCGCGTAAGATTCGGTCCCGTAGGTAAACGATTATGATCTTTAGCAAAGTTGTTGTGCATGAGCCCATGAAGGTTTCTGAGTTGGTATAACCAATTTTCGACAGTTGTTACTACTAATTTTCTCCTCCCTCCCTTCGCCACAAGTTAAATAAATAAATAAATAAATAAATAAACGTTTATTTTGCTAAATAACGCACATAACAAAAACATTTAACATTACAAAAATTTAACGTATAGCAAAATTGGTCCCAAACTCGGCATCTGCTAACACAATAATAATTATATTATGTTAGCACCGGTCTTCTTAGTTACACTAAGCAAAGGATTTTCACTTAACGTCAATATTGTCGCAGGTAAAACCGCAGGGCACAGCTAGTTTTAAGTAAAATTTTGAATGCCATAGTATCATTAGTTCAGTCGATAGTTGATTGTCGATATTAATTAACTTTTTTTCCTTCTTTCGTACAAACGGTCAGAGCTCTACAAAATGCAGCAGCTATCCTACTATAATCACAAATAGAGGCTTACGCTATTCACTTTTACAATGATGGTGTTTAGTAGGTCTTCTCTGTTTAGGAATAAAAAAATTCTAAGTAAGCATATAATTATTAGTAGGTAATATCCAATGACCTATTTTTTATATGGTAACCACTAGACGTCGAGTTCTACAAAAAAAAATAACCAGTTAGTCAACAGTCTGTAAAACCGGCGTGTGTGTATGAAGATAGTTGTGAATGTGGAGAAAGTAAAGTCTGTAGGGATTGTGATATGTGGTACATGTACTTACTACTCTCTCCCTAGCTAGGGAAATGGAGTAAAGGTATGTTGTTGTTGTTGTTCAAGAATGAATGATCATTCATTCTGATTATACGATCATTCATTATGATAATCATCCGTTCAATGGAATCGAAATGGTAATCGATAATAACGAAACATAAAATCACTGCACTAGGGATGTCGATCGACATGAGGGGGCCGTCCCTAGTTCAGACCGCAGCATTTACAAATTATCGATGGTACGTCCCGTCTACTAGTTATGAATTCCGCAAAACTGTTCAAACAATGTCCGTGTAATTCTGTCAACAGTTTTCAATACCACAGTATTCGCTTTGTTCGATATCTACTCGAATAGAGGACTCTCCGTGAGATCGAACAACGATTGACAATCGAAAAACAATTAACAATTGAATTAAAATATTATCCTTTTATTTAAACACAGCCACCATGTTTGATTTCGAGCATTTGTTCAACTTTTATTGCTGTTGTTTGCTAATGTTATTTTGCTGTTTTTACATGCGAATATAACCTCATAGATTTTATTCGAACAAAGACCACGCCAAATAGTAATAGTTTAATGAGATGGTTGGCGCTCTATGGCGCAGGCTTACGTTTAACGACGACTACGATTCGGAGTAATAATAAGCGTTGCAGTGAATCTGGCCCAGCACGACCGGGGAGTAACTCTCAATTACGTGACATCAGTGTGGCTTGTGAGTAGGGTTACCACCTCTTAGCTGTTTAAATCCGGGAAAAAAGAAACATTGATTACACAAAGGAAAAAAAATAACTTTTTTGTTGCATGGCGTTTTATTCCTGTGGTTTACTAATTTGAGGTCGCAGATTTTAAATGGGAGCTCTACTCTAAAAAAATTGTTTCAAGATTTTTTTCCACCATTTTTTTACATTTTTTAATAATCTACATACCCATACCAAGTTCTAGTTTTCTAGTACTTGTAGTCTCTGAGTAAAATCGCGGTCAGACAAATGGACATGACGAAACTATAAGGGTTTCTTGTTTATGGAACCCACAAAAGGTTTGTATTTCCGCCTTGACATGTTCATCATTTAAACGATTTCTTTTCTTTTCATTTTGACTTAGCGTGTTGTTACTTTTGAACAACTTGTTATTCCGGGAGAATTTTATATATTTTAAATTCCTTCCGGGAGACGAGAGATTTTAATTTTCAGTCCTAAAATCCGGGAGACTCCCGGAATTCCGGGAGAGGTGAGAACCCTACTTGTGAGTCGTCGGTGGCAAATGGAAAAGAAAAGCCTTTAGGTACATGATGACTGACTTCGCAGGCGCGTTGCCGGCCTTTGAGGTAACAGTAGGCTTTGTTATTAAAAAACCCCAGGCGGTATTCGGAATAGGTGGGTATGGTTAAGGTTCGTGGTGGAAGATTGGTGGTAGCCCCACTGTACACATCTACTCGGTAATGGCGTGAAGATGATTGTCATGTGGTCATTAGCAAGTCCCGCATACCCGTCTAGATAAATCCGGTAACTGGCGGTAGGCATAATGCATTTCCCACATGCAAAAAAAAAGTTATGGCAAGGTTCGGAAATCCCAAAAATCTCATTCATTTTTAGGTTCATAGTAAATTGGCAGTATTGAACGTAAGAGCCGGCTCACACAGTAGATACGCGTTCTAAGAATATTCAACTCGACAAAATACTATGCAGGAAATTCCAATAGGTACTAGTAGGTATCATATTAGACTAGTTAGCAAAAGCTATATCAGATTTGACGGCCCGGGTTTCTAAAGGAACGCCATTGTTCTTAGAAAATTTGCATCCCGTATCAGGTATAAAAGTTGTGGAGATTCAACTAACGGATGATAGGCTTCTTAGAAACAAAATGCTGAGCTTAACAATAGGCAACATAGTTTAATGGTGAGTACTAGTAGATAGTAGTACCTAGCATTAATACTTTTATATCTTTTATCCTGTTTTTTTTGGTTTGTTTTTTGTTTCTCATCCTACTAATACGATATTTAAAACATTATTAAAGGTTTTTTGTTTTGAGTTCTTATCCTACTATTTTTTTTTCAATTCTTTGTTTCACGCGAAAAGCGCTGATGGGATCTAAACAACAGATGTAGATAAGAATCTTCATTAACATAAAAATTATCAAAAAAATTAATAACTTCCTCAGAGACGCGTAGAGTAGACAGGACATAGACTCTACGCGGGTGAAACAGCGAGGACAATTAACA
Source organism: Calycopis cecrops (assembly GCA_001625245.1). Lineage (NCBI taxonomy): Eukaryota > Metazoa > Arthropoda > Insecta > Lepidoptera > Lycaenidae > Calycopis > Calycopis cecrops. Next base: position 122,519 of record LUGF01029209.1, on the reverse strand, counting down.
CATAAAACAAATATAATATTAAAGCAACTGAAACCGCAGATACTTATATAAACGAAAACAGTAATTTTATTTATAAGTAGTTTTATATTTAGACATGTTTATAAATAAATCAAGCGCCCTTCTTTGGGCTTAAATTGTAATAACTTCCTGTTTAAACTTTTTGCTCGGCTCACAAGGGTCACCTGATATATTATGACTCGTACCTATAACCTTCCTCGAAATTTGGCGGCCTACAATGTACGAGTCATTATAATAATCTTAATGAATTCTTTTAAATCGTTGAATCCCGGCTGCACGGACGAGAAAATGGCACGACCGAACTAGCGATAAGTATTCTCGAGTGGTGTCAGCGTTTAGCTTGTGACACATCTATCTCCCTTCCACTCAATAGCGGGATGCGTTCGATGAGCACGTGGACCGCAGATTATATAAGGTTCCCGGTTCGATTCCCGTATCGCACCACTGTTATCTTGTAACTACCCAGGTAGGGGATCATTCGAGTATTACGTAAGCAGGTTGTTTGTAATTTTTAACCCCACCTCCCCTACCCCTTATCAGCAAATATAAATATATATTATTATTATTATTATATTACTTGAATTTGAAAAGAAATAATAAAAAACACATGTCCTCCACCAGTGACTTGTTGCTACTAGTTCAATGGTATTAGCGTGTTTTTTAAGCTGTTTGCCAATTGTCCGCTTTCTTTTGACGTTGTCATGTAAAATAAATATCGTTCGTAAGGCGTAAGCCCTCTTTATTGATGCCCAATTTCTTTTTATTTTCCATTTTTATGAATTTATCTAAGTACTTACTTATAAAGAAATCAGCTAAAAATAAATCTCCAAATCTCTTTTTATTTATCATTTTTAGGCATTTAGCAGCAAAAAAAGGTACTTACATTTTAGCTACTGATAAAGAAATGCTGCCACATTATTCGTTCACCCTAAACCTCATCTGCTCTAGGAAATTAGAATCTAAAGTTGTTCAGATTAAACGAACCACGTAAATGCGGTGTCAAGCGAAGATGCAGTTGCAATTCTAATCGGAAACGACGTCTTCTTAATGAAGATTCATAAATTTGCCGACGCCATTTCGAAGATTTCCATGCGAGCTTCAGTTCGTATTAAAAGACTAATAAGAGTTTGCAATACGTGCTTACAATTTTGTCAGTGTAAAAAAAGTAAGAATGGTGGGCTGATGATAATGACGATGAAATCTCGTAATAGTGAGCTACAACTACATTTGCTGCAAAGAAAACAACTTATTTATTAAACATTAAGGTACCTACCATAAAGGTTAACACCATTCTGTGTGACGATTTCAACCCTTTCCAACATTATTTTTTTTTCTTTTTTTTTCCTTTCCAACATTATTACGTCGGTAACTTTGATTTTCATTAGTAACTCTGTTTGTTTTGGTACGTAATTAAAAATGTATTAATTAGATACTTTTGATATTCGCCCGGGGTGAACTTTGCGACAGCTTTCTGTGTGTCCCAACGAACCTCGTTAATTAAGTGATCAAGTGGCAACTTCAAGTTTTCACGCCGCGTTCGTAAATTAAAAACTTTGATGGGCAGTTCATTAGTAAAATATAGTTTTTATATAGCACTAACCGCGCTCCGCGGTTTTACCTGATTAAGTTTCGATCTCGTGGAAATATTGAGATAAAAAATAGATGTTTGGTTGGTTGGTCGATATGCACACAAAATTTCGTGAGAAGGTTGAGCTGTATCGGAGGAGTAAGGTAAATAACATTGAGACACGAAAATTTTATATGTGGAGAAGATAAAGGGAGAAACGAGCGATCGGAGTCATTTCCATGACTACCGACGTCCATAGACTTCCGCATACAGCACAGCTGTCACTTTACGCCGGTATCGGATAAGCGAAAGGTACCTCTCCGGCTCAATTCGGCTACATGCATGCATGCAGCGTGGCACTCTTACAAGTTTGGAGTTTGGACCCACAAGAGCAACGACGATCCACAGGCTAAAAACTTACAAAGTGGTTTTGGAATACAACACTAGCACAACTACTGCTACTACCACATTTGTATGAAAACTACACTTTATACAACAAAAATAATTTTATCCCCGAAACAGGTTTGCTATCGAAATTCTCTCTCTCTTCTCTCTTTCTCTCTCCTTCTTTCTCTCTTTCGATTGTAATGTATTAGTAGAACCTTTCTAGTCGCCTGAATTTCTTTGATCTGATATCTCCTAAAGATTAAGTTAATGGAACTAACGTTAAAATCAAGTAGTCGAAGTCAACAAACATTCGCAAATCCCCAAAAACTATAAGCTATGCGGTTGGATGGATTATAGGTACCTATGTAGGTATCTATTTTAATAAAACGAGTAGGTATACTTAATTAGGCACCTACGAGACACTTATACCTACAATACTACAAATAAAATGCTGAGCTATACTTAATTGCTGATTATTCAGGTTGTGTAGGTGTAATTCATTTTATCCACACTTCCATTGTTTGATTCTAAAATCAGATTGGACTTTCAGGCTATGAAATAGAGTCTAATTTCCTTTATATTTCTTAAAGCAGTAGATAAGTAGGTATTTATTATTTCTCTATTACTCAAAGAAGGTATGATCATTAGTTTTTTTAAGCCTCGTCATAATGATGGAAAAAATTCAACTAAACTAAGTAAGATCTGTAATAAAAAATGTTATTGTTAATTCCAATTTTCTGTTATTCTGAAAGCTCTCTCGTGACTTACCTGTATACAATTCATAGGGAAATTAATTCATTGCGATCACCAAAATACCAAGTACCAGTGTCTTCACTGCCATACTGGCAGTGGTACGCCATCACTTTCTACTACTAATTGTGATATTATTCGGAGACAGGAGAGAGAGAGAAAATATTGGTAAGAGGTAGTGCCACACTGCATGCATGCATGCAGTCGAATTGGGCCGGCACGACCGGGGAGGTACCTCTCGCTTACACGAGACTGGCGTAAAGTGACAGCTGTGCTGTCGCGTTTCGTGCGGTGTGTAAGTAGCCGGTGGCCTATGGAGGTGGGAGGAGAAAGGAGGGCAGCGCATCTGTATAGCCTCTATGCGGATGTTTGTGGGCGTCGGTAGTCATGAAAATGGCTCCGGCTGCTTGTTTGCCCTCCTATATCATAAAAAAAAATATTCATATGAGCGGCTCGACCGATTCTCATGAAATTTTGAGTGCATATCGGGTAGGTCTGAGAATCGGCCAACATTAATTTTTCATCTCGATACTTCCACGGGATCGAAACTAACGCGGGTGAAACCGCGGTACGCAGCTAGTAACAAACAATATAATTACACTTTTACAGCATAGCAATTAGTAACAAATATCTTTCGAGTGGCGTGTTTCTAGCGCTAATTGATGATGATGCAGCTGCGTGGGCACCGGCGGCTAACGAGCCGGGATAATAATGATCGGCGGATTGATCTCAAAGTAACGAGGGATCGCGCTAAGCAACGGTACGATCTAAAAAAGTTAGGTTTGTATAGAATTTTTGTGTATAAAATCTAGCCATCTTGAATTTTTGCGTCAATGTTCTTGTAAAAGGAGCTGGTATAAAAATAATAAGCTAATAGATCTCAAAGCAACGAGAGATGGCGCTGAACAAATGTACAAACTAAAAATGTTATTTTATTTAAAAATGTTTGTGTAAAAATCTAGCCACGTTGAAATTTTGTTTCAATATTCTTGTAAAATGAGCTGGGATAATAATAATAGGATAGATCGCAAAGTGACGAGAGATCGCGTCAAAAAACGGTACAAAAAAAATAATTATATAAATGTTTGTGTAAAAATCTAGCTACGTCGAATCTTTTTTTTTTTTATGGAATAGGGGGCAAACGAGCAGGTTCTTCCTACTATCACTACATTTTTCTATAGCTTTTGGGGACTAGCAATCTGAGCCATTAAGTGACTACCGACTCCTCACTCCTCCTATTAGCATCTGCATGGATAATGGATATGCAGATGCATTGTCCCCTTCACCGCATCCCTCAGGGGACCACTTACTATTCACAAACCGCATGTAAATATAAAATTTATTAACTATGTAGGTGCCATGCGTTCAAAAAGTACCTCTCCAGCCTGAAATGTTACTACCCCTTTCTAATTTTAGCGCCCGTAATGATATATTTGCATTGCTTTAATGTTGACCCATGGAGGGAGGAGAAAGAAGGGGGGCAACGCATCTGTAAATGACCTCTTTGCGGATGTCTATGGGCGTTTTCGGTAGACATAAAAATGGCTCCGATTTCTCGTTTTCCCCCTCATAATTTAAAAATATGTTCTAATGTCATATACGGAATTTGACACCCATATAAAACTTAATTCAATTCGTCCGTGAAGTCGCCAAAGGCGCCTGTATTTGAACTTGGCTTTTTATTTTCACTTTCATGTTTCTGACGTCTGACATTAACAGACTTAATTTGACTGCGTAGAAGACGTCTCTAGACGTCGGAGATCGAAAAATTATTGAATTGTGAATTTCAACTGAGTTTCAGTTCAAATTACGTTTGTGTCAGTCAAGCTTTCATCGTCACTTTTCTCGGCATCTGAATATTCCGATATGCCGGCATCTAATGATGAGATTGATTGGCCACGAGATGTCCCTTAGGAGCAGTGGAGCGACGAAGAATCGCAACAATTGAAATTCAACCTAATAGCCTCTATGTACGCCTGTAATTGGATTAACAAAAATATTATGAAATCATTTACAACATTTTTACCGGCTGAAAACAGCTCTCAATTCGACTATTGGTTTTTTAAATTTATAGCCTCTAGATATGTACGCCTGTAATTGGATTAACAAAAATATTATGAAATCATTTACAACATTTTTACCGGCTGAAAACAGCTCTCAATTTGACTATTGCTTTTTTAAATTTAAGTACCTCAATAAAAATTCGGAACCTATATAGGATAAGTTTGATGTTCACCGGTCTGTCTATAAAGATCTTTATCCCAGGACAGGTAGATCCGTGAAACCAAGATTCACTTCAATAATTAAGGTCTAATCCCTTAATGCGGCGCACACCAACAGTCGGTTCTTTTTTACTATCGAGACCATAGATTTAGAATTGTCCCCACTACGCGAGACGACAATGTCGTATCTATACTTTAATATTATAAAGAGGAAACCTTTGTATTTTTGTATTTTTGTATGTTTGTATTGAATAGGCTCAAAAACTACTGGACCGATTTCAAAATTTCTTTTACTATTACTTAGAGGGATTCTTCCGAATTCGTATAGGCTATATTTTATCCCGGAAAATAGATAGGATTTTTCGTGGTAGTGAAAATTGTGGAGTAAGTCGACGAAAAAGCTCCCATACGTTAACGATTCTCGCGAACGCTGTCTAAATGGTTAGAGATGTATGGTTGACTTCTATAGAAAAGTTGTAGATCTCAATAATGCCTACAAAAAAGTCCCGGATAGTATAAGCCAAACATTTATATTTTAGCCATTATAACCACTTTTCCATAGAATAAAAGTAATTAAAATTATTAGCCTATGTTTATTGATCATATTATCGTCAAATACTAATCCTTATCCAAATAAACTATTTATTGAACAAGATTGTTTCAATAGCTATACATTACTTTTTATTTTATTCCAATCAGACAATCCATTCAAAAGATATTACGAAAATAAATTGTAATTGGTGTTAAAATGAATGATGGTCGCCGGCCGATATGAAATGAAATTAACAAAATGATTATTGAAAAAGTACCCGGTGATTTTAAATGTTTTAAATCTATCGACACCGTGTGTAACACCGAAGATACAGTACACTATCCACAAGAATTTTTAAACTCACTCAATCCTGCCGGTTTGTCACTCCACGAAATGAAATTAAAAGTAGGTACGCCCATTATGCTATTAAGAAATTTAAGCCCTCTTAATATGTGCAATGGGACAAGACTTTTGATAAAAGAATTGCGAGCCAATGTGATTGTAGGAACCATCATCGCCGGCCCGGCGGCTGGACAGCTCGCACATTCCGCGGATCCCGATGATACCGACAGATTTGCCTATTTGCTTTAAAAGATTAGTTTCCTGTCAAGGTATCGTTTGCCCTTACAATAAATAAATCCCAGGGTCAAACTTTTTCAATGGTAGGCATCGATCTCAGAAAAGAGTGCTTTTCTCATGGCCAATTATATTATGTTGCACTTTCTCGAGTAGGATCTCCTGAAAACCAATATGTTTTAATGCCATCTACAAATACTACTGCGAACATAGTGTATAGTGAAGCATTTTTTTTTGTTGACGCAGTCTTGAATGCCTTTACGCACGCTACCCAGGACCCCGGGTGGCTCAACCGGGTACAGTGTCGGGCTCGACAACTGGGTTGCCCCTACCGACTAAACCCCTGCGAGTGCCTTCAGCCGCTATGATTGGGGGGCACCGGATCTGAAAGCAACAGGGCGCCTCCAGCGACAGGCTGGCCTCGGTGAAAAGGCCAGACTCCTTCTCCTTAGGGACTGTGCGGCTTCCTTTGAACAGTCCCTACTCCACGTTGGAACCGTGCAATTGGGTCAGGTTCCCATCCTTACCCCTGGTCTCAATGCGCCAACGGAGCAAACCACGCCGGTCATCCGAATCCACGCCGCCATCTGCTGATTCAGAGGGACGGGTGGAGGACCTCCGGCATTGGCTGGTCCCATCCGCTGGGCGGCGGACCAACCACTTAACGGCCGCAGAGGACAGGGAGGACGGCAACGAGACAGCGCATCTCCTCTTCCTCTGCGGCCCCACCGCCAACGCAACAGACGGTGCGCCCCCGTTCGGTCGCGGGAGATAGGGTGCACGGCAACGACACACCGAGACACTTTTCCCCCCGCGACTCCTCCGCCATGGACGCATCCAGAGCGGGCCCCAGCGAAGCCCACCCGACGCGTCCCCACCCGTGATCCCTCTTGGTTCACCGTGGTTGTGAAAGCCACGGCTACTAAGCCCCCTCACCACGACAAGATCCGTCGAGGGGGATAGTGAAACATTAAGGTAAGTAAAGTCGTTAAAATTAAGAATTAAAAACAAAAATAAAAGAGTTAAGCAGGTACGAAACAAAGAAATGTTGCACGAATAAAAAACCTATAAAAACATACATACAAAACAATTTTTTTTTCAGAGAGCTTAAAAAATAAATGTCCACCCGTGCGAAGCCGGGGCGGGTCGCTAGTATATTATATAGAGATACTAACCTAACCTAACAAGTCATCGTTTTACGGTTTGATGTTTCTCTCCAGTGCAGTGGTGCCGGTTAAATTGCTCTACAAAGTAGCAGTACCTCTTAACACGTTATGAGCTTAGGCACGAATAAACGGCCCATTTACGAGATCTTTAGAGCCGGTTTCAAATGTATCCGTTATAGTGTCAACTAGCTACTGGATACTTAACAGCCACATAAGTTCTTCACATTTATTATCACTAAACGCATCCTGTGAAGCAGAAACGTATACTTAATTTTCCAAATAAACCACCCATTCACCAGTCTGGAACCAAACCTTAGTCGTCGTATGTACGGGAAATACATTCACCGAATACCTAAAGGTTCGTATTTGGCCTAGGTCATCATGCAGGGGGGCAACTAGAGGGTGGCGAGTCGGCAGAAAGGGGCCCAACACTCGAGGGTCCCCCGGTCAGGGAGGCGTCATCAGTGCTCAGCTGTCGACATAGGGATGTATCATCACTCTTAGCAATCCCGTGTATTGGGCTACTCTTCCCCTTCCAAAAAAATTCGTGGTCAAAAAAAACGATATGCTTGGCTTGCATAAGGTTAAGTCTTTCTCCTTATTCGATCCCAAAAAAACTCCAAAATAAGCCGCAATGGTGTAGTTAAGGCGCTGCTTAAAGGTCATAATTATAATTAATTACCGTGACCTATGGTGCTCTACGGGAGTGAGGTCTATGTTCAGCAATGGACGTCCTCCGGTTGTTTATGACGAAGAATCAATTCAGATCTAGTAATAAATACGATTCAATGAAGGCATTGCGTTTTTTATCGTACTTAAAGCTTAAAGTCGAAACGAAATTTTTGAATAAGTCTTTTGACGTACGAGCGTTAGAAGACTCAAAACGGCTTTTGTAAAACAGGCACGTGGTTTTTTTCATTGTTATTCCGTTCGAAACCGGGGGTTTTTTTGTATTTCTTTCTTCCTCCATTACAAATCTTCTATCTCCTTCACACTTTAATGAAAGTGTGTTATCTCTCCCTCGGTCCTTTCCGTGGGTGAGATTCTAACGGCCATTGAACTCCGCCACAGCTGATAACTAAACACAATAATTGAAAATATTTTTGCTTTCTTTAGCGTCCCCTAATATTATTATCGGTTCAAGGTCGATAGTTAGCTATTATAGTCTTCCTAGCATTATAGGTTATATTATATTATTAATAGGTTTTTAAAGGGTCGGCAATGCGCATGTGATGCCCCTGGTGTTGCAAGCGTCCATAGGCTACGATAACCACGTACCATCAAGTGGGCCCGTGGGCCGTATACTTTTTTTGCCACCATCGTGGTATAAAAAAAAAATAGAATGTTAGTAGGTTCAAAATATTCCTTTGAATCCATTTTAATAAAGTGAGCTTTATAACTAGTGACCATAAGGGCTGTTAAACGATTACACCATGAACACTGTTCTAATACATGACCTAGTAGAAGTCTCCTACAGTAAGCAAATTTTCTTAGAATCTTACTTAGAATGTTATAATAAGCTGTACCCTGCGTGCGTTGCTTCGCGTGGCGCCATCTGTCGAAAATTGGTCGCATGAACTAAGAAACCTTCATGGGCTCATGCACAACAACTTTGCTAAAGATCATCACATGATCAAATGTATAGTTTACGATTCTATAAAGAACATACAGACAAAAGACAAACATTTAGGGTTCCGTAGCCAAATGGCAAAAAACGGAACCATATAGATTCGTCATGTCGGCCTGTCCGTCAATCCGTCCGTCCGTCAGTCTGTTCGCATGTCACAGCCATTATTTTCCGACCATATTGGGCCTTAGTAGTTGAAACTTTGTAAGTTAATGTATTCTATGAACCGCTATTCGAATTTTTAATAAAAATAAATAAATTAAAGGGGCACTCCATACATAGAACTGAATTTAATTTTTTTTTCATCCAACTATGAAGTCTATGAATATGTCTTCAAAGATGACATTAAGGTTACTAAAACCACTTTTCGTCCAAATCAATTGTTTGAAAGATAGACGCTTCCAAAGTGGAAAAATGAGTATCGTCGTCCTCTCTAACTTTTAAAATAAGTGAGAAATCTAAAAAACCTAGGGATCTTCAAGAAAAGAGCTTACTCTTTCCTCAAAGGTCGGCAACGCATCTGTTAGACCTCTGGTGTTACGGATGTCTGTGGGCGTTGGTGATCACTTTGAATCAGGTGACCCAACTGCTCGCTTGCCTCCTATACTATATTTGCAGCATACTACTATATTTGTAGATATCAATAAAAACTATCAACGATACGAACAATAATACCTTTTCAAAAAACGCAAATACAACTTTGTAGCTCATACAAATGCTATGAAAAACCGTTTTATTTTATAGTAAAAAATGTCGTCCTATACCTTTCGTTCGTACGGACTACGGAACCCCGATGCGGCATTTGCCCGTTTTTAATTATTAAGACACCGATAATCTTGACTCTTACACTTTGGAGTAGTGTAGTGCAACTAGATACAACGACACACCTTCGCCGACGTCAGCGTCGGATTAAGCTCTGGCGGTTTGGTGCATGGAGGCCTTGAAGTTAAGAAAGGGCCCTTTTATGAGTATAAAAGTGATCTTAAGACCCTATGCTGCAGCCCCCCTTAGCCCCCACCTGTATCAGGCACTGGCAGGCATTGCCCAGTGCGACATATAACAAATCACGATATTACATATTTGCCTTGCTCCCTCTTCATTCATTATTACATCATACTATGTAATTTATACATTTATATACCTAATTAAATGAATAATTAGCATAATTCAACTTTAAGAATCTAGTTTATTAATTTAGTTAACCAAGAATATACACGAAGGCGCCATACCCAATTTGGAATGACGTCACTAGCGCTACATTGTTATAAAAAGGATTTATCATTTTATTTTTAGTTCGGTTGTATTGCCCAGTCTTAGTCCAAAGAGGTTTTATTACGAGGTAGTGGCACACTGCATGCATGCATGTAGACGAATCGGGCCGGCACGACCGGGGAGGTGCCTCTCGCTTATACGAAATCGGAGTAAAGTGAAAACCGGAGAATGGAGGGAGGAGGAGAGGAAGCGTAGCATAGGAGGAACGCATAGCCTCTATGCGGATGACTCAGCCTCTTTTTTTATGATATAGGAGGGCAAACGAGCAGCCGGAGCCATTTTCATGACTACCGACGCCCACAAACATCCGCATAGGGGCTATACAGACGCGCTGCCCTCTTTTCTCCTCCCACCTCCATGGGCCACCGGCTACTTACACACCGCACGAAACGCGACAGCACAGCTGTCACTTTACGCCAGTCTCGTGTAAGCGAGAGGTACCTCCCCGGTCGTGCCGGCCCAATTCGACTGCATGCAAGCATGCAGTGTAGCACTACCTCTCAACCTAACGGAATGTGCTGAATTGTCGAGCCTTTAGTTTGATATCTTAAACATCGTGCCAAATGTCATAAATACTCACGTAATTCAAGTTCGAAGGTCGCAAGTCAGTGCCTTTATACGACTGCATTATTATAAACTCGTAGAATCCGCTTAAGTGAGTTTACTTTGATGATACATCGCTATAAAATTGGAGAATCCGTTTAAGCGACATTATCTGGCGATGTGTAATATAGGCTGGTGTAACGTCACTATTTTACACAATTACTCTGCGCAACAAAAAACAGGCTATTTTTTTTATAGTAAAAGGGGACTAATGAGCAGTAGCATTCTCATGTCTATCGACGCCCATAGACATCCACGTAAATGTTATACAGATACGTTGCCCGCCTTTTTTCTCTCTCCTCCGTGGGCCACCGGTTACTTACATACCTGACGAAATTCGACAGAACAGCAGTCACTTTACGCAGGTAGATATCGTGTAAGCGAGAGGTACCTCCCTGGTTGTGCCGGCCTACATCGGCTGCATGCCGCATTCGTTTATGTAGCCTTTGTCTTATAAATATACGCCAAAGTGCAGGAAAATAAAAAAAAAACTGTCGAATGAACGCGAAGTTTTGCCGGAGACCCACTAATACAAAGTAAGACTTTGTTCTTTTTTCTTTTTAGGAAAAAGAATAAAAGTCTTTCGATCGTTTGTTCTTTTTTCAAGCAAAGTTTCGCTGGCGATGCACTTGTACAAAAAATTAATTGTTCAAATTTAATGATCAATTAATATGAAATGAATTGAGGATGTTGTTTGAGCGGCGCTTCTTATCGCTTTTGTGAAATGGAACGTGAAACCAAAACATCCGGTGTCCACGACAGACGGGAAATATTTACTGTATTATATTTGTTGCATTCATCATCGTCACCACTCACCAATACCAGCCATCATCCAGCTGGACTCAACGAACTGTTGAAATACTGCTACTCTTTCACCAAGAAGACAGAATCGACCGTAGCGATTAAGAATGTCGATCTTCATTTTTGTGATTATCTTTTTATTGTATGGTCTTAGAAATGCATTAAAATGCTTCAATCAACCGTCTTTTATTTTATTATATTTTTTTATAGTATATAAAGCAAACTAGAAGTTAGTTGGGTCACCTGATGAAATTAGATCACCAACGCCCACAGACATCCGTAACACCAGAGTCTAACAGATGCATTGCCGACTACTTTACTCGTTATTTTATTTCATTCAAAATTATTTCCAGGAAACCAGCGTGCAGCGCCGTGGGGCTTCATTCTCATTAATATTAATTTCCGTGCGCTAATTGCATTTTTCTTAATTATTAATTAGCCATTTATAATAATGAGAGTAAAGGCTTGCACAGACCAGGGATTATAGTCCGCGGACAAAAATGTATGCAAAGTACCTTTTAATTCCACGTTTACGTTACTCGATACAGTTGTAAGCGTTCTATTTTAGCGGACAAAAAGTCTGCGCAGGCCTTTACACGAATACTTTACCTAGAAATTGACAAAGTAATCCGATTTTGAGAGCCGGTTTTGGGACGAGAGCTGCGCATAAGAAATCGGTTAAGAGTTAAGACCTTATTTTATCGGGATGCGTCTCTCCCATCTGCTTCGGTCGGTGAAAATAAAAAAAAAAATAAACGTGAAACCATGTAACATATGAAAATTTTCGATCCCTTATGTTGGTACCTACATAATATCGTAAATAAGCTTCCAAAGATTTTTTTTCTATCTTGGAATTTGTTGTGTACCGAACATCTGTATAATTCGCGTCACTAAACGTTATAAAACAGATCGTTATTACTATCCGTTATGATCACTTACACATTTATATTTTTCATTTTATTTATAGTATAGGGGTAAAAGAGCTGTCGGAGCCATTTTCATGCCTACCGACACTAGTAGCATCTGTATCGCATAAAAGTGACACAGATGCCCATCCCTCCTCCTCTTCCGGGTCACCTGATAATATTATTTTAATATTATTATCTATATATATAAAACTCAAACGTGACATAGCCATCTATCAACGCACAGCCCAAACCACTGGACGGATCAAGCTGAAATGTGGCATCCAGGTAGATGTTACGACGTAGGCATCCGCTAAGAAAGGCTTTTTAGAAATTCAACCCTTAAGGGGGTGAAATAGGATGTTGAAGTTTATATGGATTTCTTAGAAATTAAACGCGGTTGAAACCGCGGGGCACTGCAAGTTACTTATAATTCTCGACCCGGACGTACTAGCTTAATTATGCGGCAGTACATCCTACTTCGAACTGAACGTTTATCTACAGACGTATCTCACACTCTTCTTTTAATACTGTGAATGTGAAAGGTTGTAAAGTCTCAACAACTTTGAATTACAATACAGAATGACACAAAGCACTTTGTTATCGAGATCCTCTTGGATAATTTGCGGGTGAAACCGCGGGGCACAGCTGGTGATATTACGTAACAGACGGTGTTCAAATTCTCAACAAACCCTGTGCAACGGAGTTAGGAATGCCGGAATAACTACGATCCATATAAACCACGTTCTGGATTGCGGGGCTGCATGTGCAAAGTGCAAACAGGGTCCACCTACACAGTGCAATGCACTCTGGGACCGGTACTGTACAGGAACACAGGAATACAACCTGGATCTTCACCTTAGCGAACAAAATGTAATTAATCAATAGGATTCTTGAGATAGAGGGCAAGCGAGAAGTTGCTATCGCTGCTTATAGACATCCGTGACAAGAGGTGTCTTGACGCTTTACCATGCTTTTTTCTTGTATACCCCTAAGTCGCGTTGAATTGGAAGTACCGAGGCAGCTGGTTCCACAGTATCGCTCTACGCCGTAAGAAGTGGTGTTTAAAACACACTTAGATTTAGGGACATGGTGATGGATTCTTATGTTCAAATTTAAAGCTTTATGGATGAACTTGGACAAATAATAACATAGAGAGAAAGAGAATAGTTTAAAAAAGAAAAATACTAGAAATAAATAAAAAATATACAAAAAGGGAACACCTAACGAGAAACTGCCGCATCCATCGTCAATTCCTTGTCACTTGACGTTATCGCACGGAGAATCGGTCGAATAAGTAGATAAGTCAGTAAATAGACTAAGTATAAACCTTTCAGATCAGGAACAACGATATAAACAAAGGTGTGAGCATTGAGCTATTATTACTACGGGTGTGAGCAACTTTTTTTACTTTTACTTTAAAGTAATGAAGCTTATTATGGCTAATTGTGAATATGCAGACAAGAATTAGGAGATTACTGCTTCCCATGTATGTGATTTAGTCTGACCCCGATTTTATGAAACTACCATGCTAGCAAAATTTTATATGAATGACGTTTAAACTCTGTATTAATCAGTCTATAAGGCCAATTAAGGCGAGTGATCATCTAAGTACATAATTAAATTAAAATAGCCGCTCTCCGTAGCATTGCTACGTTAGCGTAGCAGATATAGCTGAGTTTTAAACGAAAACAAGAATGGCGTCGCTAATTAGTTCAACTCTAAAAAAGATTCATACATTTCAAGTTCCAAGTCCAGGCGGGCTTTACATATTATCTTATTAATATTATAAATGCGAAAATTTGTAAGTTTATTTGTTTGTTTGTCACTCCTTCACGCAAAAACTGTTGAACCGATTTTCTTACTTAAATTAACACAGGATAGTTTTTATCCCGAGAAAATGTTCCTGTGGCATGCGATGATTTTCCATGATATCGAAATTTACGCGAGTGAAACCGCGGGGCACAGCTAGTATTTACATAATATTCGTATAAAGTATTCGTATATACATAATATCAAGAGCGGTTTAACTGAAACATTTCTTTAAGCTTTTTCGAGTGAACGACTGACGCGTAAATGATGTAGTTAGGTACAGGCTTCACCTCGACGTAGTCACGATGAAGTTTGCTGAAGTTGTTTGACAAAGCCTTGTGCTTCTGGTACAACAACTTCGTTAAACTTCAAGTGTAATAAACAAACAAGATGTAACGGACCGACGCCTAGACTTGTTGAAGCCAGGCTAAAGTTTCCAAGTTTGCGTATACTTATCAGTAGGTATATAAGATCTTAACGGGAGAATGTTATAGAACTTTGTCTAAGAGTTATATTTATGCAAAAACTTATTAAAAATATATTTTTTCGAAAATACGTTTTTTTAAATAAAAACGGTACTTATTTTTTTCGAAGAGACGCTTTTTATATTCTGATTAGGTACTATCTAATTAAAACAGATTATACCTAAGTAAATGTACCTAAAGTTCTCTACATTGCTTTTTTAAAAATGTTATACTATAACTTTACATTGAACATTAATAAATCTAAGCGCTATTCAAACCTTATATATAATATTATAACATTTCTTTCCGCCATCATTATAATTCTAATCAAATTAAATTCATCAATCCCACAAATACCTATCTTGTGATTGGTAAAATAATCTTGTGAATACGACGATTTTCTTGAAAATATAAAATTTTATGTGCCATTAACTGATACTTTCCGCGATATTTGAAATTTCCACCTAAATATATTACATTTGGAATGATCTCAACAATCTTTACCCTATGGGCCAGTGGAGGGAGCGTGGATCGATAGTGGGGTGACCCCGCAGCCGGGAGCAAATCCCTAAGCCGCAGCCGGTTGCGTCCTGCGTTACGTTAAACGTGAAATTATGTGCGTGACGTAAGCGGACATTGACCGAGACGACTTTGAAACTTTGAACTGTCATCAGTGACGAAAGCCGAAGTTTACTTTACGACCGACACAAGGTTTTCGTTTCGATCGATTGTCGATTGTAATTGATAAGTAGACAAAACGTTACACGAAGTTTTCTTAATTTAGAAATAATTGGTTTAGACTTTACAAATATTAAACTTGAAGAGCACCTAAGGACTTAAAATATATTTATTATTTTTACAATTAAAATTTTAATGACTGGTTGCTCGTTTTAATGACTGGTTTTTTATTCTCGAAAGAGCTAAGCTTTGAACCTTATAAACTTTTACTGTATATAAAATCTTTTATTTTACAAAAGTGCGATATTTTTGTTGCCGTGTACCTACTCACAAATAACTGACACCTCGCGTAATGGTTAAGTGTATATCGATTAAGATAGAAAGAGAAAGATGTGAGATAGGTTAGAAATAGGGGATATTTTAAGGCATTGTTTATTAATAATAATGGTCAAATGGGGTTATAACTTCTAGGTGACGTCATCATCATTATTAGCCCGGGGACGGCCATTGTTGGACATAGACCTTTAAAAGAAGTCCTTATTTAGGTGACAAATATATCATATTCTCCACCGAATAAATATTTATTCGGTGAAGAATATGATACACTTGAACAACTGTAATTTAATAAAGGTTGTTTCTTTATCGATTCAATACGTTCGTTAGTAGTCATTCAGCTATTTATAGATGGAGGGGAGACCTCAGCTTATAACGAACTAATGAATCCCGCCACGTGTAAGGGGGGGGGGGGAACAAGGTGGAACAACAACAACAAACAAATTATCCATTCAGGGCAGTTTCGTATACAAATGAACCTATTAATGGCATAACTGTTATTTAATATTGTTACTAGTTTCATGTACTAATTATAGCGCTGTTGCTTTTGTCAATAAATTATTAAAAAATGAGATCATTTCCGGAACAGGTATGTACTAGTTACTACGTACACGAATGATAATTAAAATGCAAACACACTTGGTTTTTTAGTAGTCTAGGGGCGGCAAACGATATTTTGTGTGTTGAGTAGGTCTGAGAATCGGCCAATATATTATATTTATCTCAATATTTCCACGGGATAGAAACTGACGCGGGTGAAACCGAGGACCCCAGCTAGTTTAATAATAAAATTTATATTTTATTCCGTTTCGTCACGTTTCACGCGTGCGCTAGACTATTTAGAGACGAATCCATTAGCCCCAGGTAACGTACCTGGTACGTTCATATGACGTGTACGTGACGAACTTGCAGCTCGCGTATTTGCGGATTATCTCGTGTACGGCCCGTATCAAATTGTATGCCGATAGACACAATTTGAACCGGTTTAGACAAGGCAGACGCGTCTCTGTTGGTCTTGTACAAATAGCTTGTCTGGTCTTGATTTTAGGACCAAACCCAATTTCAATCACGAACCATAGTAAACAGATTGAGTGCACACTGCAGTAGAATTTCATAGAAACAATTTGAATCGGTTTAGCGATGGACAAAGCAAACGCGTCTATGCTGGTCTAAGTACTAATAGCTAGTCTGATCTCGATTTTAGAACCAAGCCAAATTTCAATCACGAACATAAACAGATTGAGTGTAGTAGAATTTCAGCGTTACTATGGTGTAAATTGTATTTTAGACAAAACAGTAATATTGTTGTTTATTGCATACCCTTTATTATGTTAATATGGTGTTTCATTTATGTTTCTTGACAGAATAGTTAAGCCTAATTACTTGACGATAGAATGTAGGATACACGGCAGTGTCATGAAAGGCAATCATAATTTAAAATATAGAAAATACACTTACAGGTAACATAATATCTTAAGAAGATACGTATGTATGTATGTGTAGCGTAATTTGTCTCCTAATGAGGACCCATTCAGTAATTTCTACGGAACTTCTTTCGGAGCGGCGCTTTACGACTCTGCAGAAATTTCTACAAGATTTATTTTAGGCGGAGCCTCAGTGTGTTTTATTTTATATTTATCGCTAGGAATTTTAACATTTAGGAAAACTAATAACATGTATAGTCACGATCATTGTTTATACACACTTACTCTAGACTTAAGTATTATTATATTTAGTATTACTTTGACAAGTCAAAGCAGTAATATGAAATTTCAAAAATACATAAAGTGTATAATACATATATACTACTGCTCGTGACTGTACCTACGGACCGTCCAGTTTGCAACAGTAATCCTATGATATTAGTCTCCCCAGGCAACAGCGTTAGCCCCATTCAAAAGCTTTTTATATGTTTAAACGTAAATGATAAATCCCTTGCAACCACCGGCGACGCGACGTGTACGCGATGCATTCATTTTATTTCGATTGAGTTTCAATTGATTAAAACATACTAATGGAATGGATATTTAAATAGGTATGTCAACACCTATATGGGTAGAGATAACAATGTATATATTATTAATTTTTAATTTGACTTGATTAAGTTAATATAACATATTGAGTCTTGAATTTTTAGAAGGGGTAAAATTTTATAGACTATACTAATCAGGTGTATCATAAACCTTGTGTACTAGTGGCATTTTGATTTGTATATATACTCATCTATAAGTTAATATGTGAGGCAAAAATTTTAGGAACATTTTTAAGAAAATTGCGCGGACGGAGGAGAATGAAATTTGGCACACATATAGTTTACGTGTAAAAAAAGTGCAGAACGTTAATTTTTTTTAATAATAATGTCCATAAAGTACTTTTATTGAATTAATAAAACTTTACACACACTACCATTCATTTGACACTTTGATATATAACACACACGTCATTATTGATGAAGATTCTGTGTCTGCAAAGTGTTGAAAGTTATACCTACATAAATTTTTTATCTTAGTAATGTACGATGTCTTAACATGTCATAAGTTTTTAATTACAAAAAAGTTTCACTTAGATCAAATGTCGATCTTCGAGGGTCCACTTGTAACGTTAAACAGGTTGTTTTTATGTATCTGAATAAGCTGTGACTGATTACCCCAAATATAACCCATGCGAATATTACACATTCAATAATATTGACACCATTTTGATATTGTTTATTGACTTTGTGCAATGCCTCATGAAACCTTAGACAATTGAGAGGAATCACCACCAATGAAGAATAAGTGTTCGGTTCATACAAAGGCACTTGAGAGTCGTTAGTCCCACTCCACTTAGCCCTGGTAGTTGTCAAGAGCTTTCGTGTCGGATTCAATAACTGCAACACTTGCCGGACCCCTTGAGAACTCGCGAAAGCATACTTAGAGGACCCTTGCACATTACAGACAATTCTAAATGATAAAACGAGGTATTGGAGGAACATAGGAGGAACAATTTATTTTGAGACTGCAATTCCGATACAAAGGAGTCAATATGTTTCATTATTAAATTTGGAATACTGGAATACAAGAATATTTTCTGGAAAGATTAAGTTGTCTTCAACATTTAAAAATTATAAACATACCTTCATTTTAAATTTTAATTTTCGTTATATTTCTAGTTTATAAAACGACTCATTTATAGTTGTATATTGCTTGTTTAGCTATTATATTTAAAATAAGCCGAATTTTCATTACCCTTATTTGTTTTTAGGGTTCCGGAAGGGGGTACCTAAAGGGTAAAAACGGGACCCTATTATTTAGATTCCACCGGCCGTATGTGGGGCTCCTGTCTGTTGTGTATGTATGTATGTGTATTTTCATGCAAAAAGGTTGTCCACTTGTATGACTTGCATTACGTTGGTACAGCACCTATGGGCCCAATACCTTCCTGCGTGTGGGGATCCGACTCAGTCTAAGGAGTGTCTACTCCAGTGCCCGCTGTGCCCAAAGACTTGCACATTAGACGATGTTCTCGAGACGATGCTGCTACAGCTGTGGCACAGTATTGGCCGCATAAAATTTGATCGGCTAAACAACTGATTCGAATAGAAGAAGAAGAACCTTTGATATGAGTTCGACTCGCATTTGGCCGTTTAAATTTAACGTAATCTGTCATCTGTATATATAAAAATCAAAGATGGCTGACTGGCAGTGATCTATTAACGCACAGCCCAAACCTCTGGACGGATCGGGCTGAAATTGGGCATGCAGGTAGATGTTATGACGTAGGCATCTGCTAAGGATTTTTAGAAATTCAACCCTAAAGGGGTGAAATAGGGTGTTGAATTTTATTTGGATTTCTTAGAAATTAAACGAGGGTGAAACCGCGGGGCACAGTTACAGAGTACACAATTCAATACATGCAGTCCTAATGACACGTGCTCGAGTGACAATAGTCAGATGTCCTATTGTACTCGCTGCTATGTCGGTCGCTGCTACTCAAATATTTATTATATTTCTTTTTGAAAACAAATAATTATCATGTCCTGACAATGTTTTACTAGCTTCCGCCCGCAGCTTCGCCTGCATGGATTTCGGACTTCTACAATGGAGTTATTATACATATAAACCTTCTTGAATCACGGTATCTATTAAAAGAAAACCCATCAAAATCTGTTGCGTAATTTTAAAGATCTAAGCATACAGACACATAGACAGCGGAAAGCGACTTTGTTTTGTATTATGTAGTGATTTAATTATTTAACAATCCCGATGTTTCAGATTTTAAGTTTAAATACACCTTGATGAAATCCGTTATATTTGTTTTACCGTTATAATTTAAACCAATTTTTAGAGGAATCAGCGCCACCTACTTTTTGTATTTCAAGTCTTACGAAGTCACTTCAATGACATTAAATGTAGTTCACAATGTCCTCTACATTTTTTTTGAAATAAACTTTTCACTAAAACTCATAGATTCGAAGAAAAACGCAATTCAATTTATTTTTTGGATTTTCTCAAAATCAGCAACAGATGAGACTTCGCCAATCTCCCATTCTGCTATTAACATGCCCCTCTAACGATATATCAAGTCAAATTTGCTCGTGTAATTTGTCCCCCATTTCATTTTTTTTTATTACAGATTGACTGTACTAATGTCACAGTAATCTCTTATGAAAATGAAAAACGCGATTCACACAATTTATCGCCATCATCATCATCTACTTACAATTAAGTACTATTTTACATTGTACGTACGTATCCGTAATTAAAGTATTCGGTAAAGAACAGGGAACCCGCAAAAGCCCAATTAAAACGAGGAATTGGATTCCCTATTAAGTGTGCGTTCGACAACTCTCTGTATCAGGTACCAGAACTATCAGATATTTATATCCCAAACGCTACGTAAACGCTCAGCTAGTTCAAATATGAAATTCAATTTATCCACATTTCATCTCCATGTTATCATTTTGTAGTTAACATGTTATAGATTTGGACATGCGTTTAGAGTTATTTTGCCTCTGGCGCTAGGTTGGCTAAATAATAATATGTATATTGTATAATAATTGTTTAGCCATGATTACTTTTTCATTCTTTTAAAAAAATTTGAATGCGGAGGCATTGTTTTTTCGCGGTTCCCGCCAATCTTTAGTGCTGATCACAGAATTAAATATCAAAGACAGATCAAAATACTACATACATGTGATAATTAACAGTTAAAGTGCCTTTAAAGCTATTTTACCTATAGCGTTAGGTTGGCTAAAAAAAGACTTGATCTTTGGGACAGTCAAAGAAGTCGTAATGTTAAATATTATGTCATTTTAAATAATTATAACTTATAATGACATAACTTTGATATTAAGGTATTAATAATTAATTAATTAATAGTCTGTAAAATCATTACTATTTTTAAGCGGGAAAAAAAATAATTTATAACCAGGGTATAGGTAAGTATTAACCCTAGGTAACCTTAATTATAATACCTGTCATTGCCTGACTTCATTTTGCATGGAATAACAGCCAGCGTCTGTTATTATCCAACTACTGGAAAAATAACTGCCAGAGTTAAAATAACATTAAACGCCGAAAATATTGTTGGTTGAAATATGAACTTTTAATTGGCATATTTGCGTTTCACGTTTATTAATAAACACTGATTTTAACACGAAAAGGAGGCTGAACTTAGTGGGCCCAAATGTAAGAAGTTAAGATGTAGTCTAAAAAATTGGTCCTATTTTTTTATATAAAAATAGGAAAGAATCAGGACATTTAGCAATGTGGAGACGGAGAAATATAAAAAAATATATATTTCATGACAAAATCGATTAATTGTTGAATATAATATTTAAAGAAAAATAAAACCTATGCGCTACATAATATATAATAAATGTTTGAAGAATACATAAGCATCATAATATAATATAATTTCATAACAAAACATCAATAAACCAAACTATAACTAAAAATATAATAATTTATTTCTAGTCGATTTAAATCATCGTAATGAATTGTATATATAGCTATATATATAGCTGTGAGAATTTTATGATAAGCTGGCACTTGATACTCCGATACTTTTGACAGTTAGTTTTTGCTCACTCGTTTCGTATTTCCCGATGCGTTCTGTGTGCGTATGTGATTATTTTAGATTCCCGACGATTAGTGCATTGTTTTTACGGACTCCGACCCTGCTTACCTCGTACGACCCTGGCTTTCATTGAACACCGAAGATCGCTCGCACGTTTGACTTGAATTTATTATTTTGGACTTTATCTCTGGCTTGTGGATTGGATATTGTTAAAATTATGGATCGCTGTGTTAACTGTGGAATAGCAACTAATACTTGCAATGCACTAGGCAGTCGAGCCTTATTATATGGTACCTAAGCTGGGCTAGGTACCAAGATAATATTGTCCCCCCTGCACAATTTCTGGATTACATTTTAATTATAATTGAAGAACAATACAAAATATGTTTTAACATGTTGTTTTATTACTCAGACATTCTTTCCCTCTGTACCAGTTTATAATATTTATAGTAGTATTACTTTGATCTGTGATTTATAGTATAGGAGAAATGTAGAGTACCGATTACAAGCATGGCACTACCTCTTAGTCTCCTAGTCCTCCGAGGTATATAGAAATGATCTAAGCCAATTAGTGCTTACAAAAATTATCTAAAATCGATATTATTTTGTTAATATCTTACTGTCTTACTGTACAATAAACATTGTTCCATTCCTTGAGTCCTATTATGAGATAATTTTGAAAATACTGTCTGTATTTTCAAAATTATATCAAATAAGACATTTTTTTTTATAAATAGGAGTATTACTTCAAAAACAACAGTCTAAAATTAGTCTTATTTTTAAGACGGTGGCGGTGCGAGCTAGATATTGTATGTCTTATTTATCAGATCATAGAGGTTAAAAGGTTAAATATAGTAAGCATTGGTGTATAAAAAGACCTTTTGTACTTCAGGTATCGTATTCTGACAGTTCAAGGTTGCAACATAATCTCACTTTTACTAAACCTCCATTATCTCAGCTCTTAGATTGTCAAAAACCTATAGAAATTGTTGCGAAGGACTAGTAACTTGAAACCTTGTAATTAATACCCTTTTTATTTTATTACACTTGGGCCCAGAAATGTATGGAATCCTTTCAGTCTCCTTTGATCAGTTAATTTATGAATTGACAGGTGTGTGTAATGTCCAAAATTGACACGTGAATGTTATCTCATACATTATTCAAGACTCAATTAAAAATTATTAAAGAGTTTTAAACAATAAGCTGCAGACTGATTACGTCGGTACACGTGTCAACAATGTTCGCAAGCGAGTTGAAGTTTATATTGAACTTAAAACTGCAGTTTGAGTTTGCAGATTAGAATATCTACATCATACCGAGCATAAGGGATAAACGCCCATGATTTACATACTGCCGCAAACACCGGACATAGTCCACAGAGGTCTCATATCTCGCGAGTTTTATCTGATCTCATTATATGTTGAGTTGCCTTATTCGTGAGAGTAAGGGAAACCAGACAGAATGGCGCCGTAACACGTTACGTAACGAAACAAGAAGTTATCATTTCGAAAAAACAAACATCGACCTAAAGTGGGATCCAATTCTGTGAATAATAAGTCTGAATATTGTTTTAGATGTCACGACAAGATCTTCATGTCGGATGCCTCCGGGAGCAACCCAGGTCCTTCGGGCCTGAGCTTCAAGGAGAAGCCGGCTCCCGTCCATACCACCAAGCGACCCTCGTCATCTACCAGCTCCATGCAGCCACGGTCTCCGAGCCAACTGGAGGAAGGCATCGAGTCGTTCGAGGAGGTAAGCATGTTTAATTTCAGAATCTCAGCCGTAGAAAGTTCGAAGAATTTCGTCAGAAAACCGAGGTAACCAACTTAAAAATTGATGGTACATAAGTTTTTGAAATAGCTAGGTAACCACCGCGAGTGACGTGCTTCGGAACTGTATACACTCATGTAGGTAGCACCTGGGTACCGCGACGGCTAGTTAGCTCCCTACAGGACCCACAACACCTTCAAGTTCGCAGAGTGGCTGCCCTGCGCCTTAGAACAAGCCCGCTAACTTCGGGACAGTGCAATGGGGTTGGCATCCCATCGTCGCCTCTTTTTTCGTACGCAATGCTTTCGCCTCCTGCTATTTAGTCCTCATTTTTATAAGACAGAACAAAGAGCAGATATCGGTACAGTTGACTTTTCTGAAGAGTTCACACCGATCCCTACCGCCACGCCTAAGCTGGCATATATGGGCTACTATGATGAATAAATAACCTTTTCGAAACAAGCTTTAAAAACAAGCAAAAGTTGCTACTTGTAGTCGTGGGGAATAAAATATGGATATCGATAAAACATAAACATTTATGCTGAAATAAAAAATATGTATTGAATTACATGCAGATAACGAGTAGGAACACGATACACAATTCTAAGCATTCGTCGAATTAAGTGGATGTAGTACAGTACAAACAAAAGTAGATGATAAAAACAAAGTCGGCCCGACCCTACCTTGATACGTATGTTATTTGTACGTCCGTATCAGCAAACAACCCTGTTGATATTAGTCACGGGGCAACAATGTTGGAACTGTGCGATACTGGAAATTACAAAAAATTCCCGTCCAATGTTTGTAAGTAGAAAAGTAGATGTCAATATGCGACCTGACGTTGGATACAATTTTCCTGTTGAATCTGTTATTAAGTACTGGTACGATCTACATTAAACATGTGAGCTTATGAGGTTTTTACGCACATTCGATCTCATCATTATGATTGCTATCATACATCTGCCATTGCTGCATGGTAGCTCATTTGGGCAGGCATGACTGAGCTGGTGGAATAATACGTCCGAAAAGTGACTGTTATTCTGTCGTGTTTAATGAAGGTGGGTGTTTCCAGTAGTTCTTTGGAAAGGTAGAGGAAAGGAAAACAACGCGTCTACATACCATTCTTGCGGATGTTTATGGGCTTAGTCAGCAAAAGTCTGCTGCTCTATTGCCTAATACACAACACGTGAAATAATATTATGATCTTTAAATATATCCTTCTTAAACATTCCTTTAAGGAATAAAAATGAACAGCTTATATATAATTAATTACATGGATTTATAGGTAAGTCAAATGTAATTTTCCGAGACCTATAGTATCAAAACTGTTACGTCATAATTGAACTGGTAGATAATTAATGAATGCTAAGCCTCATTCCGCTTTTTTTTTTCAATATATATCTATAATATGAAATCAGTTGGTGTAATTGACAGATTAGAGTAGGTTGTAATGTTAGTACATATTTCATAACCACAATCAATTTCATCAATTGATGTACATGATAGCTTCCAATTACATAAGTGCAGAAATCACACGTCTTGTAAGTTAATAACTAAATAAGAGTAATAGCGATCGGCCATTTTGTTTTTCTTTTCTTTGTAATGGGACAAACGAGCAGTTGGAGTCTTTTGATTTCTACCCATGTCTTTGGGACTACCGCATAATTATTACTTAAACTTATTACGCCCCTCCCCTCCCCCCTGCAATGGGAAGCCGGAAACTCACAAAACCCGACAAAACGTGACAACATGAGTATCAGTTTTCGGCGGTGTCACGTCATTGAAAACTTCCAGCTGTGCCGGCTCGTGTAGGCTGCGATGCAGCAAGACTCTGCCTCCTGAACTTAGCATAAATTTACAGATTTCATCTGTCCACTGTATTGAATGGGTACCAAGAGTTATGTTAGCAATTAGCTTTCTAAACTTACTTTTATTTTAATCTAACTCATCTAGACTCGAGTCAGTCTGCACCTAAGAATTTTAAGAAATAGTGATACAGTTTGATAGCGTGACACGATAACTCTAGAATTTTTTGTGATACAGTCCCGATACGAACGGATTTGTTGAGAGAGCGAAGCATCTACACGCCTCTGCATTTGCGATAACCATGTGGCGTCTACTTTTTCTTCATATTTTAGATATTGATAAACGATTGTGATAAGAAAAATAATAAAAATATGTTGATACTCGATGACTGACAGCTGTCATCCGTGGTCGACGTCATTCGGGTGCGTTTTTTTACTACACTTTACACGTCACGAAACAGATATGACATCCTTCGCTTCGGTTTTGACTACTGGTTTACAATATACTGGATATTGTTGTACTGTAAGTCCTCAATGCTGACAATCGGTAATGACACTTCTTATAAAGGTACTTTTCAAATGTTTTGATACACCACTACATGACCACTGTATGTTTAACGGACATATTAGTTCAACTGTTGCAAATTAAACGCCTAACAAATTGGTGACGGGAAGGTCCCTGAGCCCGTCCTGTAATCAGGTCCCAGCGGATCGCACGTGC
>LUGF01029209.1:59414-93929 GCA_001625245.1 Calycopis cecrops | reverse complement strand
CGGGCGCGTAAATAGAAAAAGTGTGTGCGGTCGTCTCGTTCGCATGTAGTAATTAAACGACAAATTCCTGTACGTTTCCACGAGCTCGGTACCGGCGGCGGCCACTTGTTACCGTGCACGAGCTGGTACGTAAACAAGTCATATTATAAAATATACGAAAGTGTGAACGGATGTGCGGATGTTTGTTACTCAATTGTGCCACATTAAAATGTGCCGCTGCTCGTGTTTAATAAAGAACATCATTGTCATCACCCTTTTACCGACTACGACTAAACAAGCATTTCGCTGTAGGTAGGTACCTACCGCAGGACGAAGGATTACTTTCTACTTTATGTAACGCTTGGAATTTAGGAAGTTGTGCCATTTTCATGGGGGTTTTTTTTATAGTATAGGGGGGTAAACGAGCAGTCGAAGCTATTTTCGTGACTACCGACGCCGATAACCATCCGCATAAATGCTAGATGCGCTGCCCTCCTTTCTCCTCCCACCTCCTCACTTATACACCGCACGAAACGCGACAGCACACCTGTCATGGTACGTCGGTCTCGTGTAAGCGAGAGGGACCTCCCCCGTCCCCGGTCGTGTCCAGTTCGGCTGCAGTGTGGCACTACCTCTTACTAAAAGGGTTAATAAGTTTCGCTCACATGATGTAGCCGTGAGCTAACTTTCACGTTTCGTGCGTTAAGTAAGATCCCAGCTCATTCATAAGTATGACAAATAAGTATCAATAAAATAAAATACAAAAATGCGATTTCTTACGGGCTTCTTCGATTGCTTTCTCACGCTATAAAAGAAATAAACACATTAACCGGCGCCATACAGAGATTGTCGTCCATCTTTTAAAAGTCCATTAACTCTGCTCCCACACTTCGTCGCTAGGTGTTAGGTTCGTGTCAATTTGATGATCGCTGAGTAAATGGATTGTGATTCACAGGTCAACGCACGCGGTAAACAACCAATCATTATTTGGTTACTGGTTAAAAACATTCATCAAACATTCTAAAACCCTCGATTTAATAATAATAAGAGATGATGCCATGCATTCACGCATGCATGCAGCCGAATTGTTCCGGCACTGTTGGGGATCTCTCGCGTACACGATACCGGTAAAATGTAAACAGCTGTGGTACGTGCTGTGTAAGTAGCCGTTGGTGCGTCGAGGGGGAAGAGTAAAAAGGAGTAAAAAAAAACGCTTCAGTACCCATCACCTCTACTTTTTGGGCGTCGCGTCGGCGCTCGGCAGTCATGATAATGGCTCCGTCTGCTCGTTTGCCTGCCAAGGAACAATTGGACAAACATAAAATGTGACAACAACGTGTGATCGCTTGCGGACTTCGTCCCTCGCCCCAGCATCCTCGGAGACGTCAGTAACACGTAACAAATCCGCATCGCTCAACGGCTGTAAACCGGCCGATCGATCCATCTTGTGTGCGGAGGGCCGCCGTGCGGATGCCCGGATCTTCCCCGGGGTCTAATTATTCTTTGAACACGCGACAATGGCTACGAAAATGTTAAAGATTACATCCAGTAAAGTGTAGCGCTCGGGTATTATGTGTTTAGGATATTTTGTGTGTACTTTTATAAGGGATGGATCGGGTGTCTTCTGAACATAGTAAGACAGATGTGAAAGTTCTTACGGGACACGGTTCCCTCTGTATACCCCTTAAGACATGTGTTGTTAGGTTCTGTAATTTTCTATAAAACTTGACATTATTTATATCAAGTTTATCTAATATCTATCTATATCTATATTCTATACCTACACTAAAGAGGAAAAATTTGTTTGTTTGTTATGAATAGGTTCCGAAACTACTGAATCAATCTAAAAAAATATTTTAACATTAGAAGCCGACATTGTCATTACCTAATTGTTGTTACATTATACTTTTTACAGCGGGAAAATGCTTAATTCCCATGGGAAAACGGGTTAACTACTAAGCGATTGAACCGATTGGGTTTAAATACACAATTTATGGCTATTTCGATCGTTATCTGGATATTAAAAAATACAATTGGAACCGCTAGGTGGCGCTGCTTTCGATATGTCCATAAAGGGCTTGACCGATTGGGTTAAAATTCTGTATGCGTATTTCTGTAATTGTTTCACAGACACGAATAAATTATCTGCATATCATATAAAAATGATAGTTTGCTTGTCTGTCCTTTCTAGAATCGTGAACTATGCATTTGAGAATGTGATGATCTTTAGTAAAGTTGTTCTGATTGCGCCCACGAACGTTTCTAAGTTGGTACGACCAACTTTCGACAAATGGCGCCACTGTCAATCCAATGAATTTTATATACTGCGGTGGTAGTCCGTGCTGATTGATCTGTCGGTGGTGTTGCAGCGCACGCAGAGTGCAGATAGTTATAAATAAAATTGATTACAAAACCCGACAGATATAATTTGTAATGTGCGTTTTTGCTCGTGCTCTTGCTTACCAAATTACTCTTGCTCTCGGCAAACTGCTTAAATACAATATATTGGCATAATGTATAGGATTGTATGAATATTGCTTTTTATGCGCCTTAAAATTTTGAAAAATTGTGCTCCGATCGATCTTAAATTTGGACGGAACCCGTTTAGCTGCTACAAGGATTGTTTTTACTTTTCATGTCTATATTTTGTTGAAAACAGATGTGTATTTGTACTTACCACGAAAGCCAAAAGCTATTAGACTGTACATATTTGTGCTACACTTGTAAGAGTCGTCGGACCACACGGCAAAGAGATTATTCTTCTGAACAAATATGAAATAACTTTTTCTATGTATATTGCATATTTATAAAATCACACAATACGTCGGGAGCTTGAAAGGGTATGTTATTGTAGAGTATGCGTATTTGTAAAAAAAAGAAAAAAAGAGGTTTGTTTAGTGTTACATTCGACGTTATGTTTGTAGAGACGTTGCTGCAATAGCTACCGTTTTATCTAGATAGTAAATGTGTTTTTTTGTTAATTATTAATTTTTATCGTAGCTTGTGTAACAACTTTTTAATACCACTTAATATGATAGACGCGATACATTCACACTCACTTTGTTCTTGAGTTTTTCTGTAATTAACATATTCCATTGAACTGCTCTCATTGTTGAGGTTAAAGAATATGTTCCAGATATAATTTATAGCAGGTAAAAAACAGTACCTAAATTGTGGCATCTCTTCACTCAATCCCCTCGTTAGTATTTGGACTTTCAAAGATTCCATAAAATGCGACCTCGTCGGTTCACGGTCGTTCCCGGTTCGAAGATTTTACAATAAAAAAGTAATACTTATTCTTCCATTTCCTAATATAATCCAATTTACTCCGGCTGGCAAATGTCAGTGTGGAAATCAAACCGTAATTAAATTGTGATACGAGTATTACAGCTCTGTGTTCCAGGATACATTTATTATGAGGATAGCATACCTAGTAGGTGTGTATGAGCGTGTGGGTGTGTATGTGTGGGTGTCTTCGATAGTGTGCTTAAAACATAATTATTTTTAATTAATTTGCACAGCACAATACTTATTATATGGTAACTACTTTGTTGCAAGAAAATTTTATACATTTACAATTATAATTTACATTTATTTTATACATTTCGAAACGAACTAATAAAACCTTTCTTTAAAAAAAACAATGTCAAACAGCTTTCTCGTCAATACTACAGTCACCGATTTGACTGTGGCGAATGTAGTATTTTTGTGTAATAACATA
The DNA here is from genome assembly GCA_001625245.1 of Calycopis cecrops. Classification (NCBI taxonomy): domain Eukaryota; kingdom Metazoa; phylum Arthropoda; class Insecta; order Lepidoptera; family Lycaenidae; genus Calycopis; species Calycopis cecrops. Next base: position 90,229 of record LUGF01029209.1, on the reverse strand, counting down.
TTATTGTAGAGGATAGACTGAGGTATCCAGTAGTAAACGATATTTGCCCTCAATTTTCTAATATTTTTTTTGGAAATTAACGATATAATATTGTTTGTTTTATGTAAGCACTCTACCCAACGAGGAGGCATTCATGTCCTGAAGGATAATAAACTTACACGAGCGTGTTTTTCTCATTCTCGATGTAAGTTCTGGTGGAATAGTTAATGAGGACGCTTGATTTTAGTTCTTTTTCCTTGTATCTTTGATCTCACAAAAAATCTCATAAATCATTTTCATATACCATCAGTTGGTAGCCAAGTACAGCCATGTACTTAGCCATGGTAGCCTATCGATGGTTAAGTAAGTTACATTACTACATTAGTACATTGCTACACACTAGAAAACATTTAAAGGGTTGATTGAAGATCCACCAAAACTTTGTTGTCTTATTTCTGTTGTGGTTTTCGTATATAATTAAGTATAATATTACTATTTTAACATACTTAATAATCAATTTAACTCTTGTTGTTAAATGATATAAAAAAATAAGATTCAATTTTTTGCATTATATTTACAGCAGGATATCATTATTTATTAAGTTGATTTTGTCTAGATTATAAATGTGTTCCGTTTCTATGTTATACACTACATACGGTAATTGCCATACTCCAGGAGTTTGGTAAGAAAAAATCTAAGTCTCCAATTCGGGTTCAAAATATTATGTTCATTTTGTTTTTTTATTCTCGTAACTATCGTGATAGAATGTATGAATCTAACTGTAGGCTAAACCAGGGAACATAGAAATATATTTACATATAATTATATACTATAAAAACATTACTATTACTCCACACAGTGGAGTAAAAAGTTAAGATTAAATGTCAAATATTAAAATGTATGTTAAGAAAAGCAATGGCGAATCTTCCAAATCTTCAGAGGTACGTAACATTAAAAGATTAAATCTAACTTCATGAAATTATATTTCGGTTTATCTCAAAGTCTTGCCGTCGCCATGGCTATAGAGAAATAACTGAAAATCGGGAGTCCGAAATATTTGAATAAATTGCGATATAATCATTTTTTTGTCGTCTTTATTTTTTTTTAGATAAATCTATTTATTAATATATGAAGAAACAAAAACCTATTCCTTTTTGAAAGAGGTGTATGAATCGAGGAATTTGGTACAGTTCGAGATGTGTAGAAAGCTGATATTTTATTACAACATACATATTATTTCACTATTTTACGCGAATAAAATGAAACCCAGAGTGGGTTTCATTTTTTTCGCGTAAAATATCATCACACATTTTTTGTAAAGAAACAAATTCATTTAGTTTAATTTACAAAAAGATTTTTTTACATAATCAAACGGATTTTTATTATAATTGAGATAGATAGATGTTGAATCTACGGGGTATCGTTATATTATAATTTCTAGCGAACTAACAATTGTAATACCTAAAATTGTAATCTCAATTTTGAAATACCGGCCCACACTGGAATATCTCACCAAAATCCCACATTGTTAGCATCGAAATCAATATTTATTTCCTACATAACATATAACCACGGTATACAATATGTATTATTTAGGGCTTCACTCCTATACTCCTAAGCTAGCCGAAAACGCGCACAAAACGACGATTCAATGCATAACAAATAGCTGAGTGATATCCGCGTTGACTTAAGAAATCAATATATCAAAGATTATGAGAGATGGAGCGTGTACATTTATTCTTAAAAGGTGACTTGCGTGATTTTTATTTTGCCTATAGAGGAATAATTTTCTATTGGACGAGACGAAATAATTAACTACCGTGATGTACACTCTGTTTTTGTTGAGACGTCCCGGTTAGGTAGTAAATATACCTATGTTTGTTTGTCTGTATCAAATAGACTCCAAAACTATTGATTATATCCATTATTTTACTAACCGAAAGCTACAATACAAGGAAGTACAAAGTAATAGGCTGTCTTTATGTCTAGTACATAATCATGAATAAATAATTTTTATTTTTGTCATTATATTTTTAGCTAAAGTTGACAATTTTAACTTCAATTTTGTACTTGTAAAATAAACTGCATATCAACTGTACCTATTTGTGATACCTATCCTATTTCTACTTTATTTAATAAAGCTGTAACTGTAAAATGTTTCTGCATATTAATGTCAGAAAAGGCTTAACTCATTTGGATTTTTTTTAAATATATTATATATAAACGTAACAGCAGCTGTCACTTTACGCCGGTATCGTGTACCTAAGTGAGAGGTACCTTTCCGGTCGTGCCGGCCCTATTCGGCTGCATGCAAGCATGCAGTGCGGCACTGCCTTTTACTGTCTTTTATATTTTTTTAGTTTATATTATAGTTTAGATTATATTATAGACATAGGATCTTTATATTTTTTACTTTTTCACATATTTAGGTGGCAAGATAATACTCATTTCACATAACATATCCTATATTTAGAGCAAAACACATCATAAGAAAAAAGGGATGACATTATGTGAAGACGAGAGAAACAAAGTGGACCAAAGGAGATTTTACATTATCCTGGTCCACTTGATTTCCTTCGTTTTCTCATAAGAAGCACACGCCAGAAGAAGCAGACAACGAGGCAGCGGCAAAAACTGGATCCAGAAGAATGACCCAATGTGTAAAAAAATTGATCTTGTTTTTGATTTAGTGAGTAACAAAATGTGTTATTTCTTAATATTTTAAATTATTATGGTAGTGAAATGTATTCTTAAATTTAATTTCTAATATAAAATATTAAGATATATATATATAATTCATTATAAGTAAATTATAGAAATATTTTATGGTATCTGAGTGTAAATGTTTTGTTTTTTTTGGAGCATTTACTAAATATACTATAAAACCAAGACGTTTTCAACCGTGTTAAACTTATTTATAACGAAAAAAATATTATATACATTGTTACATTATAATATTATGTAAAAAAGTACAAAAAAATAAGTCAAGAATATTAGATTACTTGTAAACGTAAGGAATTAATAGTAGTTCACTCTTTGCGTTATCGTTTATTTTTCAGTTATCGACCTCTAATAAGAAAACGTGACTACTACTACATAATTAAAGTCCAATAATTTGTTAACTTTAGATTTATCTTCACACTCTAGAATATTTTATTGCTGACACTTTATATAAGTAGGTATAGTCTGAAAATCCTCAGAATATTCTAAGAATGACTAGACTGTATGTAAATTAAATTTAAAAAATAAATATGTACTATAACTGCAAGAAATAAAATAGACTGGCTCTAAATCGAGCCTATTATGTAGATAGATTATAAAAGAAAACATGTTAGTAGTTGTTCACAGTGGAAGAAAGACTGACAAGAAAGACTGGAGGAAAGGTCTGGAAAAAAGAAAATAGGAAATTTATGGATGGCTATGTGGAAGGCTAGTAAAAGTATCGCATCTCAGTTTAACGTTGAATTAACTGAATCCTCTATTTTTACACTAGCTTTTCACATCATGTTACACCTCGGACCAACAACTGAACAAGAAGAACCTATGTGATACACGAAGATTTTCGTTGTTTTGTGCCTACACGAGTCGACCAGAGACCTGCAGTGCTATTCTGTAAGTGTCATTTCACAACTCGAAAGCTGAATCCGCGGTGAGAACGTGAAATGATATTCTGTAAAACTCGATCGCGCCTCTAGCGCCACAGAAGTGAGTGTGGCGGTGAGATGAAATATCGAAAGTGAGATTTTGACATTCTTTTCTAACAATTGGTATTCTGTAGGGCTCGAATATTTAGACGATCACTTCACCCGCGAAACTCCAATTCAGTTTTCGAAGTGAGTGCGGTCACCTGAGCGAGACTCGATATCGAATTTGATTTTTACAGAATAGCACTACAGTACTTACTTCGTTGGTCGTTAAAATTAAAACTGTTTATTCGTACTAAAATATAGTCGATCTTACTTCCTGTAAATGTAGCTTTATATTTCTGAGATAATGGATGAAATCGCTCCAGTAGTTTAGAGATTATTCAACACAAGTATACAAAGAAATCTTTCATCTCTATATTACCTATATTAGTATAGATAAGTAAAAGATAATTGTTATATTATTATTGTACTAGCTGCGTTAGCGATTACGAATTTTTTTTTGTGTGTTGAATGAGATTTAATATACGTTTAGATTCACAAATCTGTCGAGATTTACACAAACAATTTCGTCAAAATCGGTCCAGTCGTTTAGGAGTTCAGTGACATACACACGCACACAAGATATAAGTTATGTATTAATATAAATAAATTAAAATAACCTTAAAATCCTACAGTCTAAAATATTATATTTTAGACTTAACACGAACTTTTACTTATTCTTATTGAGATAACAGGATAACTTAATTTCACAACCCGAATATTTGAAAAAGTTTAATATCGTTTTTCTGAAAGTGGATGAAACGAAAATGCGAAAAGATTGTCGAACGTCGAAAAGATTGATGAATTATATTCATCTCATTTTCTTACGGAACACCTTGGCTAGCGCTACCCACATGTAGCGGATCCGACGGTTCCGTACAGGCGAGAAGTATTGTTGCGACACCCTTGCGACGTTAGGTACTGACACTAAACGGCCTTAATATCTACTTCTCATATTAATATACCTATTCAAAATGTAGCAAGAGGTAGTGCCACGCTGCATGTATGTATGTAGACGAATTGGGTCGGCACGACCTGTCGCCTACACGAAACCGGCGTGTAGTGACAGCTGTGCTGTCGTGTTTCGTGGCCGGTGGCCCATGAAGGGAGGAGGAGGGAGGGGGCAATGCATCTGTATAACCTCTATTTGGTCGTCTATTGGCGTCGGTAGTCATGTCATGTCAAATAAGCTCCGATTGCTCACTGCAATTAACTACAAAAATAATAAAAAAAAGATACACCTCATGGCAGTTTGTCGACTGTATATTTTTTATTTAATACAAAATGGCCTCTGAGTCGCTATGTTTGTCTGTTTTAAAGTTTTGTTTGTTTGTCTGTTTTTTTAAAGCTAAGAACATCGGGCAGGCGAGACGATATACCTACATCATCAATCATATACTAATAGAGCGGTTTGATAGATATTAGGTAATAAAGAATACTACATACAGTAAATAAGAAAATTGAAACACGAAACATAATTCTTCATTGCAGCTTGTTTAGTCAAACATGGTGAACAAATATTACATTACATAAAAAAATCCACTTAAACATCCCCGTAATAAATTCTAAATTTAAAGTACCTCACTGATTGTGCTGACCCCACTCAGCGGCATGTAGCAAGGCACTACCTCTTACTAATCTAGATGAAGATTCTGAATCAACTCTACTGATCTCGCCTTACTCGTATATGATACTTTCCATAAATATTTATTGCTGCTTATTTCTATGAATGTTATTTAAAATTTGAATAACAAAGCAGCTGTGCATTTCGCGATCTATGTCATTGTACATAGATATTGTAATGTGTACTGTGTATGTGTGTGTGATTTCAGACATAATTTAAAGCAAGCGTGGATCCAAAAAAAAATTAAGTTTATAATGTGATTAAGGCCATTTACTTACAAAATACCCTTATAAATCAAATGATTAAGGCTACTTTCATAATTTCCTGACATTTCATAATGACTAGCTTGGTCACAGTTTTGTATCTGAGGTAGGCGGCCAGTGGCGTGTTATGGGAGAGGCGTATGTTCAACAGTGGACTGCAATAGGCTGATGATGATGATGATGTGACAAAAGTATACATAGACCGAAATTTATATATTTCAATAAATAAACACATTTTTAAATGTAATATGTTTATACTTACTATGATTTTTAAATCTTATTATTGCAAACTAATATACAAAAATTCGAAGAGAAGAAATCACTATTATAAAGTAAGAACATGAATAACTTTATTCTTAGCCATAGTAAGATATGATATTATGATATGATATGGTTATGTTGCTCTCGAACGCTACGAATTCTTATCATGCATGTATGTAATGTAGATTACATTGTCTTCCCTCCATGTTGTACAAATACAAAAACATCACAACCGACCGCCGCGAAACATATTAGATCTCAAATAACCGGAGTGTTCGTTATAATTATTGTGGAGGTAATTGTGTTCGCAAACATTTTATGTCATTAGGAGATCCGGGGCACTTCGGTGCGTGGAAATGGAACAGTAATAATATCCGCCGCAGTACTCGTCACGTCAGCTTGGCCGCGTGCTAAGTGCCGCGACACGCGTCACTTGCGCTACTTACGTTGCGAGTTACACCACGGAATGTCATTTCAAAATCTTAAATTTACATATGTTTTTGGGAATTTAATATATTTTTCATATTTTGTTTTTTTGCTTCTAGAAGTATGCAAATTTATAGTTAAAATTTTAATTGAATACATAAATAATCTATCAAAGACGTGAGCGGAATTCGAACCGGCGACCACTTGCGTAACGTATCGCTATTCACATCGTCACCAACTGAGCCAGCCGGTCGTCAAATATAAAAAAAATATGACTACTTAGGGAGCGTTCAAGTATTACGTTACGCAATTAGGGGGAGGGGGCTCTTGTTAACGTGTTATGTAACATTGTTTTTTTTAATAAAAAAATAATATCCAAAGTTGGAAAAAATTGGACAAATGAGGCCTTTTTTTGTTCATTTTTAGTAACAACAACGTTACGGCGCGTTACATTGGGGGGAGAGAGGGTCAAAAATCTTCAAAAATTGCGTTACGTAATACTTGAACGCTCCCTTAGATAACCACGATTGATTGCGGCCAGCAAGGAGTGCGAAAATGATCAGCGTAATGCATTATTAGGCCATTAGTGTTATGGGCGATGGTACAATCTGTCTTTACAACCGCGCCACCGCCATAAACGTGCCATAGGAAGCCGCAGCCATTGTTCTAGGACACGCACAGAGGACATTAAGTTCTGTGCGCGTGTCATTCTGTCTCCAACTGTGCAGGCGATTGGCGGGAATCGATACTCGACTTAACATCCTCAAGTAATGACTGGTGACTAAATTGAGTTACCGCATGTCGTGCCCCGCGACCAATTAGTGATCCTATCTGTGGCCGGACGACTTGACCTTTCGGAAACATGAGTGAATTTCGCAATTACTTTTAAAATGAGTCCAGTTTTCACCATCGACAAAATTGTGCCGAACAGGATGGGACCGGTAAGTGTATTTTTAAGGGATGGAAGTTTCTCATTTTTGTTTAAAAATTGTATCCTTAAATAGATAATCTATATATAACTATAACAACTCTGATATTTTATAACTATTTTTATATATTTATTTAAAATAATGTCATCTAATAACCTCCGCAGGTACGTGGACTTTCTAATAATAAATTTATATGACGCAACGCTTTAAGTCAAAAATAATTAAAAAGTGTCATCCAAACTGGCTTAATTGATTTAGCGGATTAGCGCGCTGAACCTCGGCTGCTGGTCGATGTCACAAACGGTACCGATATTTCACGTACAAAATACATTTTCGAAAAGAAAATTTGAAATGTTTACAAATACAACACAATGTGAATAAATTTAAATACATATTTATTTACAATAACAAAATTATACAGTTGACTGGCTCGTGGTCTAGTCGTAAGCATATACGGATAGGATAATGAAGTCATAGGTTTAAATCCCAGGTCGTACCAGAAACAGTTAGTAAGAATTCACAGAGTTGACTTGGAGTTGGTATGGTTTACATATACTATGTTTACATATACTATCTACATTAGTATAATATAAATAATTATTGTCCTGAATAACATTTTATACGTAGATAAACTACGTCTGTTGATAGGAAGGTACTATTTTGTCAGACTCTGCGTCAAATAAGTTTGCGTCAAAGGTCCAAGCTAATCATCTTCCTTCGTTGTAATACGCTGCCTGTGAGTCGAGCTTGTTTGCAATAATTACTGAAAGTATTATTAGATAGAATTTCGTGTTACGTTATAGTAATATGATCAGTTTAGATTCTGGGTTGTTCATCAGTCTGTGGACTCGACACTCCGTCCGAAAGCCTCGTGTCGAGGTGGGATTAGGCGAAACGAGTTGACTCCATATATTTCGGTGCAGATTGAAAAGAAACATTGATGAATTTGTAACCAGAACTTTGTTTTGGTGTTCGAATAAATGTTTTCTTTCTTTCTTCTTTGAGTGACTTTCTTTTACTTCATATACGTACGATGCTGAAGCAAATATATTTGAAGTAGTATTGCATGTTAGTGGTGAATTATTGCATGAGTTGAGCAATCACGACAGAGGAAGAGACGCCCAGATATGACCACCATTACGTGTAGGTAGCACTCTGTGTGGCTTGCACCTAGAGTAGCTGCAAGCCCTTGTTGTTAGGAAATACTTCAACAAGTGCCCGCTTGCGCATTTTTTTATACAATAAGAAAATAACAACACCAGCGCGGTTAATGGTTATGCATTCCTCCTCACAAGGAGTTCGCATTCCTTCTCACGCCATCCTCTGGGCCACCGGCTACTAACAATCCGCACTAAGCATGAACATGAAAGCAGGACTATCACTTTTAATTCGGTATCATATTATGAGCTAGGCCAAGTCGTATTACCTGATTTCACTGCAAGCAACACAAGCATTTTGTAACTTTGGTTGCTATTCTTCCTCTTTTTTCTCAGATTTCAAAAGAGTATAATCTGCATATTAAAATGTATATATAACGTAAGTAAATTGATTACAAGTAAGTAGGAATCTTTAGTAGGTATGGGGTTCTATATAGCACGTACGTAAGTAACGATGGCTCGTCGTCTTATAGTGACCTTGTTATGACAAACATATTACGTTGAGTAGCCGTGTACACATTTTATGTGAGTATCGACACATGACAGCGTCGACACCTAGTGGACTCAGTGGTGGGGGAGAAAAAACGTCTAGTCGTATAACATTATCTGTTAAATGTCTATCTTTGCTATCTGTCTCACATTCCGTCTCCCCGATATCCAATCTCACAGATAGGACATTTATTGGCTGTTTCAAAAAATAATTACATCCTTCCTTTTTCCGCCTTCCGACAGGCGATTCAGTCAATTCGTCACGAAACCAGTCGTGTATTACGTGAAAATACCTGTTATATAAAGTGATACATTTACCAAGAAACACGATCCATTTTAAAAATATATCTTTTAAACAAAATGCGGCAAAAATAATTTGAGTAGAAATAATTATAATGATGATTGATGAGTTTCGTCACATTATCAGGTGCACCTATATCAATGTCTATTTCTATTATACAAAGTTTTTAATAAAATAAGTACGTTCAAATTATTACAAAAAGAAAAAATATAGTTATGAGTCATCTTTAGAATAAATGACGGTAACATTATTTATTCTAAAGATGATTTGATTTAAATCAATTTACCACTAAATAGGTACCATTTTACAACAATATCACTAACATGGCACTAATATCAAGTGTAAGTTAATAGGTACATATATCTATATCTTTAAATACAAAATCAAAAATATAACAAAGGGTTTCGAAGTAAAATCTTCGGGGTAACACTCAATATTAATAATATAAATCGTAAAGCTTGTAACCTTGTTTGTTTTTAACGCGTAATATTTTGAAATACTAACTCGATCGTGGTAAAATCCTTTCACTAATAGAAAACTACACAAATAAGTAGCAACATCACTACATAGTATAAAACAAAGTCGCTTTCCGCCGTTTGTGTGTCTGTATGCTTAGATCTTTAAAATTACGCAACCGATTTTAAAGGGGTGTTTTTTGTAATAGATAGAGTGATTCAACAGGAAGATTTATATGTATAATAACTCCATTTTTGGAGTCCGAAATCCGTGGGGCGAAGCTACGTAGTTAACTGCTGCTAGTAGGCTATATTTTCTTACTAGGTGTGCCCCGTAGGTTCGCATGTCTAATTATAAGCATGCGCATGAAGATAATCCTCAAACTCCATGCACACAAGCACTTACATGACCACGATTATGCAGATTGAAGTTATCAGGTTCGCACAGAGACTTACTGTAACTCCCTGCCGGCTCTAAACCTACGAACTAACACTCCGGGAGAGTATTTAGTTTCCTGACTGCAGCTGGGTCGCAAACTTTCTCAGGGCTGTATTAGAAGCGGATCAGCCTCGCGCAGCCGCAGAGGTGACCTCTTGCTAAAGAGGTACCTCCCGTTCACAAGATACCGAGCTAAAGTGTTTGCCGTCATATTTTGTTAGGATTATAAATCGACGAGCAAACGAATAACGCAACGCCTAATGCGTATGGACTTTTGTAGTCACAAAAGGGCCCCGGCTGCTCTTTTGTCCCCTCAAACACATAAAAAGCATAGTAGAGCGAGGTCCGCCCAGTCGCCACGTGGCCCTGTAATTCATTTTCATCACAGAGTCAATAGCTGGGCTCTATAGCATTTGCCGAGCCATTAAAACACCAAGTAATTAGTTGTCCTCTGCCCTTATTGCCGGCTCCAACTATTAATTTCGCCGGAACGCCAAACGACACTGACTCATTCTTGGAGGCCTTTTTATCTAACGGAAGGTTCTGAATACCATTTTTAATAAATTTTTATTTAAAACTAGCTTTTGCACACGTAAAATGTATCGCAGGGGAACTATTAATTGGAATTCCTACAATCCACCCGGGGATTTATGAGAGATAAATAAAAATTGCACCAAAATCGGTTCAACAATTTTCACGTGAAGCGAAATCAAATAAACAGACGAAAATTCCGATACTTAATCTCATCAACCAATGTTTTTTATTACCTTAAATTTTCAGACATTAGACCCTCTATAACTTTATTATTTGTACAATTGTACATATTGGGTTGAATAATTTCTTCGCTGAGGTCTATTTGATCACTACCACTGGGTCTAACGTTAACCTAGAGCCTTATAAACACTGTCACCAGGACTGAATTGGACCGGTACGACCGGGGAGGTCTGTCCTCTCGCATAAGTAATTTAGTCACAAAGAGACAGCTACATCGCGTTTTGTGCGGTCTTGATGTTCAGGTGGCCTTTACATTGTTTATGTTCGATGTAAGACTGCAAGTAAAACTTAGTTTAGAAAATAAGTGAGTTTGGAAAACCTAGATATGCTATCGTTAAAAACACTTAAACTTGTCGCTTGCAATTCTTTACCTACTAAACTCTTTTCTTTCACTCCCTTAAAAGTTTAACGATAAAATCTTGGAAATTAAACCTTGTTTTTTGAAATATAGTCTTATTGCTGCATTTCCGCTCTATTGCGGCATGGCCGAAAAGATATCCCTCAAAATCTGATACAATCATAGTAAAATGATGCCTATTCTGTCGTTTTTCGTGCCGTTTATCAGTTTCCGGTGGCCCTCCATCTGCTCGTTTGCTGCCTTATGGTCGCAGCACACTTATCAACTCGGATAGGGATCGTAACTTTATCACCGTCTTCGCTTTTCTAGGCGAGGCGTTTACGATTCCTTTTCCAGTTGATAAGTGTGCGGCGCATTATAGTATAAAAAATTAGAATGGCACAATTGGGTAGGTATCAACATAAATGGAATGGCTATGGTATCGCGTTTTGTGCGACTTGCGAGATTCTGAGTGCTCATGCACCTTGTGGTCCACAAGGCGGTGTTGACACACCGCCCTCCACAGACGCACAGACAGACGCATAACAGGGTGATGTTACACGGGTCCCGTTTTTATGTTCTACAATATTATAATATTCAGTAGCACTTTAGTTTCCCTTCACAAATACGACGTTAATGTATTTTACCTTTACGTTTTTTTATTTCCTAAGTTTTAGCAAATAAGTTCGAGTATCTAAGTTTCTACAAACATGTTCTACAGATGGGTCGGAAGTAAAATAATAAGTGGTGTCAAAGTCAGTGTAGATCAAATTCTTAAATGAGGAGTGTTTTACGAATTTCTTGCGAACTCTGCAAATAATAAATGGCATAAAATTGCTTTAATTTAGAATAAGATTTGCATTTGATGACACAAAATTTCAAGTTCAAAATTGAAAATGTGTCTATTGAAAATAGGATCGAATCCCTGAATGATGATCTAACAGCGGTTTCAATTCTAACCCGACTTGCGATGTTTGGACAATTCAATTCAAAAAGTCGTATTACTAAGAGGTAGTGCCACACTGCATGTTTGCATGCTGCCGAATTAGGCCGGCACGGCCCGGGAGGTACCTGTCGCTTACACGAGACCGGCGTAAAGTGACAGATGTGCCGTCGATTTTCGTGCGGTGTGTGAGAAAAGAGTGTGCGCATCAGTACAGCCTCTATATTTATTATGTTCTCAGTACCAGCTGAGAAAAGCATTTAGCGCTATCAATACTGTCCATTATCTAATGCTCACATTTTAAAGTAGGTACTTAAGTAACCATTTATCATACAAACCTCTTTACCCTTTTTGGATTTTACTCCTAACAAAAAGAATTAGGGCGCGCCATTTGCAAAAAATATGAGATGGAAAATAGTGTGAAACGTGACCGGTCTAGCGTAACACACGCGTTACGTTTTAAAGCGCTTGCGTAGTTTGCTCATCTTCCACTAAAAAATCATGTTACTTTATATTTATAACTAGCTGACCCGACAGCCGTTGTCTTGTCATTATTGGAAAATATGTTGTCATGGTAACGTAATGTTATGTGGCCGAATTGTTAATCCGTTATTTTGCCCTACAATAGTGTATTTCAAGTTGAGAGATAGACGGCAGCATTACATATATTGATAAATAATAGCCATTACGTTACCGACGACTATATAACAAAAAAGTTTCACCGAAATCCGTTGAGTAGTTTTTGCGTGACAGATGCAAAATACACAGATAAAATGACGTTTTTTACAGTCCTACTATTATTATAAATGCGAAACTTTGTATGTTTGTTTGTTACTCCTTTAAGCAAAAAATTGTCACTTAGAGAGTAACTTGGATTAACACATAGGATAGTTTTTATCCCGAAAAAATGTTCCTATGGGATGCCATGGGATAATTTTCTATTTTCCACGGGATCGAAATTTACGCGGGTGAAACCGAGGGGCGCAGCTAGTTTTACTATATGTATAGAAATAGATAACAGTCCGGAGTCAGCAAGTTACCGGACTTAACGTACTCTGCGTGTCTCGTCAGTGGTACACCTTATTTCTATCCGGTCGTGTCGGATCTACCGTTCCATCGGAATAGGAGAAAAGGGAAGGGAAGAAGTGCACTTGTTTCACCGCAAACGCTTGTGCACTACAATTTGACCTGTGCAGATGGCTCATATTATATAGACTGCGAGGACATAATATCATCATAATAGATAACGCATGCGTGTGTTTGTGTGCGCATGTGTGTGTAGGCTAATACAAGCACGTGTACACATTAAGATTCTATAAGTGTAAAAGTTGACACAATCTCACACATCAGACATCACACATGTGAATAATTCAGGCTCAGGCGTGACAAGGGTTGAGTGTCACGCCGCGGTCCCCGACGTGAAGCGAAGATAACTGCGATACATTCTGCGAGGAATATTCAAATTACTGGGTAATGCTCCACCTGGAGGGAGCGTTTGGGGGAGCTTTTATTTATATGATGTAGTATTGTAGCAATTCGGAACGTAATGGCATTCTTAAGAAATACCCGTTGGATGCTATTTTATAACGTTCGTGAATTTCGTGAGCCCATCCAAGTAGTGAAAATATGCAATCAAGAAAAAAATATTTTTTACGCAGGCCGTACAGCTTAAGATTTTCTTCTTAAGCTGTACGGCCTGATTGAAGATTTTCTTCTCAAGTTAAGTCAAAAAACAAATTAAATAAGTCAACATTATAACTATTATTTATGCTGAAGAATTATGTAATGACTAACATCGAGAACAGCAAGATAAATTAGACTTACGTAGATTATGATTAGGTCATTCTTAATGACCTTAAGATGTTGGAATGAAGGAGAACTACATATCCACATGTATGTATATGTTTAGCCAACCTTTATCTTATCCCTAACCAATACATTTGCATAAACGCAAACATTATAGGAGTCCATAGACATAAAAAGCTCGGCTCGATTACACACTTATATCATACAAATATTTGTTTCTCTTAAATAGAATTTCAAAAGCCTTTAACTCAAGGCGCCTTTCAGCGCTTGCAAAGTTAAAACTACAGTTTGTCTTTGATATTTTAAAACGCTTTATAATAATCTTTACGGACACTAGTTTGCGTAACAACTTTGACACAATTCATTTTTGATGCATTCAAGATGTAGAAAACCGGGCGAGATTGAATATCGACCCTTTGAAATTTAGATTTTTATTCAAACTAGATACTTTAAAATGCTAACACAACTTCGTATAAGGGTGTAAGAGTCAACGAGTGGATGGTCGTTGTTATCTTCCCTTGTTCGTCCATTACTAAGGCTTAAAAGAGATTGATCGGGCTTATGAGTGAGGATGTTAATACAAAAACAGTCTCCTCAATTTTTGTATTAATATCCGCTCATCTATTTTTTACGTTTTCAGTAACCACATGACTTATTGATAACCATATGACTCAATTCGAGACATGGATATTATAATTCAACCATTTCCCCTGCTTGATAAAAAATCACCGCAATCTATCCGACACGTTTGTGAATGTACCTTTAGCTTAAGTGTATTACTGGCGATGGTGTGTTATATGTTACACGATGTCCGAATGGCTCAAATGGCTCTGTGGATAAATTGAGATGAAAAATAGATGTTAGCCGATTCTCAGACCTACTCGATGCGCACACAAAATTTCATGAGAATCGGTCTAGTCGTTTCGGAGGAGAATGGTAACTAACATTGTGACACGAGAATTTTTAGATATAGAGATAATAATAGGACGTATTAGTATTAACAAGGACGTAGGTAGTAGTATTACCACAACAATATAGTAATTATGTGAAAATATATTTTAATAGAATACTATGCTAAAGAGCAATATATTCAGAACTATACCTAGGTAAATAATCTCGATAACTGTGTATGAAAAGACGCATGAAATAGATGTAGGTAAATTTTCTCATAGATAAAAGGCATAACGTGTTCTTCGCTTTCTATTTTCCTTTCGTCCGGAAAAGGTTTTGGGGTTTGTAAAAATATCATTGTGTGTAATGAAAAAAGAAATGAATGTGTTATTTTAACATTTTACTCGGACGTAGACGGGCAAAATGCTAGTGATTGTTATCACTAGCGTACTTGCACATTTAGTAAAATGATAAAATCTTAGAGTGTAGTTTCTCAAAACAGACAAAATAATATTACCTAAGAGGTAGTTCTACGCTCCATGCATGCATGTAGTCGAATTGGGCCTGCACGATCCGGGGAGGTACCTCTCGCTTACACTATACTGGCGTAAAGGGACTGGCTAATTACACACCGCACGAAACGCTACAGCGCGCGTTTCGTGCGGTGTGTAATTGGGCCGGTGGCCCATGAAGGTAGGAGGAGAAAGGGAGGGCATCTCATCCGTATAAGCTCTATGCGGATGGATGTAAAATGTTTATACATTATTATCTAGTAATCTATATAATAATACGTGAAGTATAAACTTCGGGATCATTTTTACGAAAACTGCGCTGATTTGGCACACTTAGGTATAGTTTACGTGTAAGAGTTAGAGTCGTTTTCATAATAATGTTTATAAAGTACTTTAATTTAATAAATAAAACTTTACACACACTAACTACGATGACATTACATGTCACATTATATTCATTTTCTAATTACAAAAAAGTTTAACGTAGATCGAATTTCGATCTTCGCAGGTCCACTAGCATTTTTTTAATCTGCATGGAAGACAGTTGAAGTTGGTCTGCCGTTATGTTATTAATTGTCATCTATCGATAGTGTCCCGGGTTTATTTGATGTCGGTAGTTATGCGACGGAGGAGACATTTCGGAGGAGCCCGGCTGCCGACACATCGAGTTACTGCGGCAGCTCGAGCCAACCCGCATTCAGCTCCGGTGAATTGTGGTCTTATACCCTCGCTACTGCGTGTTCCTAAATAGCCATACTCAAACGTGACATATGAAAGTATATTATGCGACTAACGATAATAGACACAGGCCTAACATGTTAATATACAAACTGTCTTATTGGGGTTTTTCAATTTATAATAACACGCCGGAATCTGGTAGTTGGTGGTGTTACACTTAAGTGTGCAAGTGAGCCAGCCTAGATCCTGGTCACCGGTCGTGTCGGACTGTCGTCCCATCGGAATATGAGAATGAGAGAATAGAGAGTGCACTTAATGTGTCAGCGCAAACACTTGTGCATGTCTTGCGCAGGTGGCTCGTCCATATAGAAATGGGCCGCGGTAGCCGAAATTCATCTTGAACGACATTATTATACAATCAGTTAAATACAATGAAAATATTTGCATTCATGACTCCTACATCACTGTAATATACTAGTGCTTCAACGCAAAACTGGAAATTTGTGGTACCATGCTGCACTGCAGCCCAATAGGACATTACCTAACATTACCTCTCGCCCACATGACATCCCCTTAAGTCAGCCGGTAACCCGTTCACGAGAATAGAGTGAAAAGTTAAAGAGTGCAGATCATATGCAGATACAATAGGCGTCGGTATTTACAATGGAATGCTTGTTTACTGTAGAACATTGCGGAGGTACGCAATACGCTCGAGCTACACGAGGATATTATATAATAGCACTCCACGGGAAATCACCGAGGGGCGTCCCGACTACCGACAATTCAATTCACCTTAAGATTGCATCCACCCGCAATGTCGTTTGCGGTTGTCGGGGGGGTGGGAATAAACGCATATTGAAGTATCAATATCGCTCCGATTTGTCCAATATCAACTAAGTAATATTGGATTTGCATGAAACGTAATATTTAAATATATATTACGAGAACAGCAGCTTTGTGCACACTTCGTTGGGCATCAAATATAAAATTTATTCAATCGTAAAACTTAGTTAATGTTTCTACTGTGTATATTGTTCAGAATGTAGGTTAATGTTAGTGAAAGAATTGTGATCGGATCACAGTATACGAAGATTTCCCTAAAAGAAATAAAGTTTACCGCTTTATAATATTAGAATAGTTGAGGATTGGACATTTATGGAGGAGGTTTGTGTCCATCACTGATCAGATACACGGTAAAAGTACGATACATTCCTTCTCACATCTCGCTTAAAATCGGAATGTTGTGTAGTTTGTTGTTTGTTGGCACGACAGGGGGTACCTCCTCGATCTCTCATGTGCGTGATTACGGCGTGAAGTGACAAATATGCTGTCGTGATTCGTATGTTGTGTGAATTAAAATTTCCACAACTTTTTCATTTTGTCCAAAAGCAAAAGTTCTGTCACTACACTGCGAGTGGCGACCAGGAATGTTTCGTACTTTCGTCGTGTAAATGTGCATTAGTGCGCTGCAAAATATAGACATGCTTCATAACTAGTTCTAGATACCTACGTTCCACTTGACGTCAACTCACGGTTAGATTTTGTTCTGTTTTTTAGATACACTTACATTCTCTCTTGTATTGTATGTTAAAATGTCTTTACGTCATGTAATGTAATGTATGTCAAAATTAACAGGGTTTCTGGTCGAATTTTACTTCTGGCTTTGGTATGTATTTTAGAGACTAGCAAACTCAATATATTAAGTATAGTACACACGTGTATTCTAGCGCACTCTATTCACTTTCTCAATTCGATGGCAGCACGCGAATAGAGAGAAATGAGGCGCAGGACTTGTGAGTAGCGGTTAAGAGTCCGGCGAGACGCGGGTTTATACTTTCTAACTTCGAAATTAAAAAAAAACCTTATTCTTTTTTTTCTTTATTTTATCCGAACTGGGACTTATTAATTAATCAGAAATATTGTAACTATATTCAGATTGTTGCATTATACTATATTCGACAAAATGACAGTCTAACCAGGTCTCTACGTACCTACCTATAATTTGAGGCACGCTGAAGTTTATAACATTCTTTTCCAACCATTATTCGTTGTTTGAGTAAGGACAGTTATCGATGTTAAACGCTGCACATTTGTATTTTTCCTCAACAAAGTGATAAAAACAAAATGGTCGATCATAAAATGGTACTTAAAATAATATTGTTCGCAGTTTATTACGCTTTCAAACTTACAAAGAGAAATATCGTATGTTTATTGCGCGTATCATACAAATATCTAATTTACATAAGCACACACTTACAATATATTTGTTGATTAAAATTATACTATACATCTGAGATTGGCCGAATCAGATGAAGTTGTATGTGTATAAACTTGTTTATGATTTTCATTCAATTATATATTATAAACCTACCAATGTTCTGTTCATATTAGGAGAGTTTCTTTATTTGCAAGAAAAAGTACTACTAGTACTGGTGTACCCGCCTTTAGGTAAATATATTATGAATTATATTCACAATTAATGTACACTGAAGATAAATTCTAGAAAGTTTAATTCAACTGCATTACCAAGTAGTACAAGTTAGACTTAGTGGCATAGGTACTGTTTAGCTGTCGAACAGTACTGGGCGCGGGCACGACTTGAAGGCACCTGTCTGGTGAAGTTACAGCTTCTGTAAGTTCTCAGTGGCCCATTGGTAGGGATGGCAACACGTCCGCATAATGACAAAGGTCATGAGCATAGCATCTTCATGACGTAATGGTCGTTGACTTCTCTTTATTCTATTAAAAAAAACTATGAGAGTTAATTTTATCCAATGTCGGACTATATTTTGTTGAGATAGAACTGTCAAGCAAGACTTGCTTGACAGTTTGACGTTAGTAAATAATACCTACGTTGTAAAATAAACTTACCGCGCACTAGATTTTCTTTAACTTGAGATGTTAAGTTGAACTTGAAACTGCTTATTTGTGCCGTAAAGTATGTTAAGCATCTGTCAACTCCGTTTTAAGTTCTTGCTCGAGACTAAAATGTAAAGTTTAGGAGCAAAGTGCAGTCCTCTGTGGGAAGAAAGGGGGCGCGAACTGGGGGAAAAGGGGTCAGGATGTAATTAAGTCCAAGTCCCGAGTTCTAGCGATCATCTGCTTAAGACGGTTAACTTCGTTTCGCGCTTCAAGCAGTTTGAATTTCTTGAAATTTAATAAAAATATTGTGTTATTCTGTTTTAAATAGCTCGGGACTCTCCGTCCGTATATCCGTATTGAAGTAGGTGTATTATATTGAAGTAGGTTTTAGTTTATTATTGTATTTGTATTTTATTTATAATTGTATTTTATTTTTACATTCTTTAATCGTAAATTTTAATAGGATTATTCTGGTAGTATTAATAATATTTGGAATTAATTCCATTGACATGAAATTTGTATAATTTTTTACTAACATCAAATATTAAATACGTTGCGTTAAAACACAGACAGACAGTCAAACAATTAAGAAAATATCTGTAACTGTAGTGCATATTTTTGGAAGTGGTATGTACAAGATATTGGTCGCGGTTTCTGCTACGTAAATTTAGATTATTTACTATGTAACTTTTATAATTAAATAACTTTAAACCCGTTTAGCCATTTAAGGTACCTAAATTGCTACGTAATTTCTTTTTTAGTCTCCCTTTAATTCCCCATAGAATATACATTCCAAAATTCAGCTTCTAACGTTCTCTAGGTTGATTGTACAACGTTTGCCAGTCAGTAAAGAAAGATTTTACCTCACATTAAGATATATCTCCTGTATACAGACAGATTAGACAGACATTATAGTTGTATGTCTAGTGCTAGAGCTGTTCGCAGTTCATCACGTAGTCTAGTTTTACACCTCCGGTCCCGGCTCGGGCCGCACTAAAATGTGTAAGTGGTCTGTTCAGACGTTACGGCGTGTCCTCACGCTTCTGAGCAGCCGTCTGTGGCCTGAACCAGGCGCGTGCCGCGGAATACGCGGACTACACGATAATCAGAGTTCGTCGTAAAATTGAGATCTTTCGTCTATGCGGTGTGGGATTGAGAGCACTTATACTATGTCAACAGCATTGGTATTCAATAGGGTTTTTACGGTCTGGAAATTATAAAAATGCTTTCAATCCCCAGCGGTCGTCTTCTTTTATTGTAATGTGATCTATTTATATATTATTTAAATACATTGTTAACATTTGCTATAGGTACTCTTGATTTTGTTTCCATAATACATTCATTAACAACAGTAGTAGTCCAATAACAACAATTACAGTAGGTACTACATATCATTACAATAACACAAGATGTACTGTCAATATAATGATTTGAAAACACGTGTAGACAAATTACCGACAACATAACTCCAGCCAATATAATACGGTCGTAAATAGATGTTGATCTTGTTTTGATTCCGACTATTATTCCAGTTGGCAAATTATGAGGTTTGAAATTACCTAAATGAGGACGGGTACGTACCTTAATGCCATCCTTGAAATGTTTTCTCTACATATTCTGTTATTCCAACTAAGCTCAAAAGCGATATTAATGTAATTGCGCTAATTTATGTAAAAATATTTTTTTGTTATTTTATAGATTGATGTTTTTGCTTGTTGAATATTAATGTTATTATTAGGTATAGTTTTCTATCCGATGGTTAACAAAATATCGCTAAAGGGCTCATTTCGTAACATGAGTATTTTTCTAAAATCTGATAAAATAAAATCAATTTCACGTTCATCTTTGACATACTGCTTTTGCGTTCTGTAGTTTTCATGCGAACAGGTGGTTAAACAGCCTGTTTGTCGCTGTACAATTAACTAAAGCTACGCTCCAGGGATTCAGTTGGCTGTAGTGAAGTGACGTAGAAGCGTTCGTTTGTCATTTTCAATTAGTGTACATTTACACAATCAACTGTCATGGCTGAAATCAACGGCAAACGAACCGATGTGAGGGCGTCATTAAATACTTTTGCACAGCTACCTGCTGTAGGGCTGCCACCATCAATATTATTGTCAGACGTCGTCCATCTACTGCTTGTATGGACATCATGAATGTAACTAATAGGTTACATTCATGATGGGCTTACAACCTAAAGTACCTTAGTTGCCAATTTAACTTTTTTTAAGGTATGCTCACAACTTACAGCACTTGATAAAATTCGCTATTTTTTAGCGGGCGCCTCAATCTCTCCAAGTGATAATTAACCACTTACAAAAGAGAAGTGTCTATGTGTCCTTGGTTAGTCCACTCCATAAACCGTTTGGCGTTCACTGAAAGAGTCCTATGACCAGCAATGGATCAATTAATGCTGATGATAAAAATGAAAACGTAACTTCGTTGATAAACATTAGTCAATAGTAGTCACACTCACACAGTGGCGTAACTTCAGGATGGCAAGTCGGCAAAATGCCACGGGACTTCAGACGAAAGGGACACCCGGTCAGAGGAGAATCCAACTATCCAACTATCAACATTTATGATTACTCATTTAGTGAAAACAAAGCTTCTTTATGTTGGGGCGGCCCATCCGATGAATTTTCCACGGGCTTCGAGCGGTATATCACGCCGCTGCAGTCACACCTCGATAAAACAACGACGGTGCAAAAAGCCTCCGACTAGTTTGGTCCATCAGCCCTAGTTAATAGTCTGCCTGGTGGAACTCACGCCGGCTAATGAGGTGCTCGCCAAGCGGCCCGCGTGCCCCCGCCTCAAGTACAATGTAGTTATAACTAACTCCATACACAGACGCCATTTGCATTTTTATTGACACTTGCTGACGATCGTAAAATATTGACAGTTTTAGTACAACGTCATCGTTTATACCACCTTCGTTATTCAGGTCTTTGTACATTGGCTACTATTACACATCTGTGTCTGCTACCTGAAATAGTTCTTTTCCAAAAACGTCTCGTGCTAATGTTAGTTAGTCAGACCACCTCAACCAAGGCCAAGGTGAGCCAAACGACAATGACCCATCAATATACCACGTAACAATAAACAATAATTCCAATCACGGCTCACGTGAAAATGGTTTCCTTCATATTTTCCTCATAGTGTCGAAATTCTATTGTTATTTCGGGACAGTGTCCGCGGTACGGTGAATTTTAATCAGCTAGGGTTACCACAGGCCAGGAGTTATGGAAGACTTTATAATCACTCGTTGTACATACAGGATAACGGGCCCGATCCAGGCTTCTATAATATCAATAAAATGTTGGTATATTCCGATATTGTGTTCAAAACCTTTACACCTAACATTAAATTCAAAACATTTATAAAGTGCCGTTATGTCTAGTGGATTTTCAATTTGCAGCCATAACTTACTGAATACATCGAAACAATCATGTTTAGGGTTCCGTATCTCAAAGAGAAAAAACGGAACCCTTATAGGATCACTTTGTTGTCCGTCTGTCTGTACGTCTGTCAAGACCTTTTTCTCTAAAACGCGTAAAGGGATTAAGCTGAAATTTTTGTCAAATACGGAGGTCAGTTACATACGTCTTGATATCTTGAAAAAATCACACTTCTAAGTTAACGCAATAAAAAGTTATAGCCAATTATGCACAAATTTTGTATAAATATACCATAAAAAAATCAAAGCAATTAACTCGACAAAAAATATCGATATAACTAAATTAACACAAGTAGGTCAAAATTAAATATCTTACTCCATATAACTTTTTTTCGTGAAGAGGGTCATAGAAAAAGTTGTTTATATTTCAATTTAAAATAATCTGTAATTAATTCACTTTGCCCCCAAATAAATCGTTCGTATCAACCATTTATCCACCCACCAATTAGTTATTATTCTTGTCAGACAGGCAAATAACTTAAGAAGGGCGAGGCCGTGCTGACTGGTTCGTACGGGGTTAAATGATGAATCTTGGATTTTCAAACTTGATAATACAGCTATACCATGGTAGGAGGAAATGCTTATAGAACTTTACACATACATTTTTGGACGTTGTTATGATGGTCAGTAAAATTGCCGCGTCAGGTTGTTTTAAATAATAACAAAATTAGGGGGACATGTACCTGTCATACGTCAAACACTCCAGATGTGAGCCATATTAAATATAAATTATATTAATTATTGAAAATTACACTTTCGGTACAGTTAATTGTTTGAAGTATATTTATAAAACAAAATAATTCGATCTTGTAATAAAATGAGTGTGGTGTTATTGTGTCGTTTTAAAATGCATGTAACGTAGTACATAATGTTACTTGGATTGGCGTAGGTATAGCTGACTCGCGTATTATTGTGTCTCTTGTTGTAGCCTATAGACAAGCCCTGTACGGTCACATCAAATGATCAAGACTATTCATATGAACATTTGTAAATACCTATCCTGGACACCGTAGCCGTGTCAGTTGGGTTTTGGCAAGATCCCGTATAACTACGTAACCAACAACAACGCTTAACACACAACAAACAACAATAACACAAAGGTCAGTAACACTTGTAATCTACAATAAATTTATCATAAGTAGAAGTATATAGATATAATCAGGTAAATAAATAGAAGTATGTAGATTTAAATGAAATAAATAAAATCATATTATTGTTTTAAGTTAAGTAAAAAAAAATCGGCTGCATCGTATGAATCTCTATCTATAATCGTAAATGCACCAGATAAAATTACACCATTTCCTGTACAATATTAACAAAATGACGAAATGGTAACGCACATTATTAGATCAATATTTCGTAGCCAGTATATCGTGTGTTGGTTTTATCAGCTTCAGTATCAAAGCAAAAGACGAATCTAATTACGCTGGGCACAAGCTGTGCAATAATCGAGTTCCATTACATCAACTGGCGTCCTCATTAATTACGGCTTCCTCTGCTGGGGAAATATGATGAGCGCATCCTAACTGCATTACCGAGTCAGGGTGCATGGACACAGGACACAGGACGGCGAGGTAATCGAATAGAGTCGCAAACTCACATTCAAACGTTTGCCGCTAAAAGTCAAAGAGCAACATTTATCAGATCATTTAGCCGGCGCTCAAAGGGTGACTATTACACGAGCAAGCGATATAATATCATAAAACAGTAAAATTCGTGAGTCTGTACATTGAATACCTACATTTACTAAAAACTATTTGGGAGCGATGTTAAAATAACATTAGAACACTCACAATGCTTTTTTATTTTTTTTGTTTGTCTGTCCGTTTGTCTGTTTGTCCGTGCTATTCTTCGAAACTACTGGACGGATTCGAATGAAACTTTTTGTGGTGTACACATACCAAGCCTGGTCACCATCAAAAACACTTTTTGAAGCGGTGAAGTAGCTCATTCCTACTGGAAATCGGAATTTCGGCACATTGCAAGCAAACAATAACATATCACTTTGATTAAATATTACTACGCTACGCGAACGAAGTCGCAGGCACCAGCTAGTCCTGATATAAAATGTTTGCTACGTGATTTGACTAGCTTAGTTTACGTAGCTTTGGATTATCTCCATTGTAACACAGTATGAAAGCGTGTATATTCAGTAGATTAACTTGGAGCATCTAACTCGCCAGATAGATATTCGTAACTATAATAGGGTTGACAGAATAAAGAAACAATAGTATTGTCTATAATATATATTCTTAGAAGACCAGGGGTAGCAAATAGAAATAAAAAGCATAGTGAGCTTAATATCATTTACTTTACCGGTTATTCGGAAAACTATAGCACTCTGATTAAGGAAAAGAATAACCAAGAAACCTCAATCTTTGATAATGATTAAAAGTCAGGATTAACATCATTTCTACAGCATTTTTACAAATACTCAACATCATGTGCAATATTTGCATGAACTAGTCGTTAACACTTTCACACTTAATAAAATGAACAAACTTACAGTACAGAGGGGATACCTTCCAGGTCAACGATTAGAATGTAAATCATCCCAACACTGGGCAAACATGACCTTTTATAGTGGCGTGATTTGTCAGTTACCCGCGTCCTATAAATTTATCACATTACAAGTCACTACCTACATGTTATTTTGTGGACATCATCGACTAATGTTGCAAGGGTGCAGATTTATCCTAACACGGCTTCTCCTGACGGGAGTTTGTCCTCGAGCTCCATTTACATACTTTTGATCAAGTTGGAAGCCTCGGCCATAACCTGATAATCTTTACAATATTACATCAACTTGTTACACAACAAAAATAAACAATTGAGAAATACAATAAGTCACAAATAAAGCGATACTTTAAAGAAAAAAGTGTATAAAACTTTTTACAAAGCAGAAATAATTAAGAGATACAATAAAAGCAATACTTTAAAGTCCGAAGGACAGAGAGTGTAAGAACATTTTACATAACAAAAATAATTAATCAATTGAGACTTAGATGAGTCACAATAAAAGCAATACTTTAAAGTACAGAGAGTGTAAGAACATTTTACATAACAAAAATAATCATTAAAGACATACATGAGTCACACTAATGTTGACATAGCATTTGCATGTAGGTACCACAAAAAATAAAAAAAAATTAGGTTTTATACAGGTCTCTTCCCAGAAAAACGTCAATGCTCAATAAAAAATTTAATTTTTTATTGGCTAACATGACCTAACCATCCTGGGATCATAAATAACACATCTTCACACCTGTCCCTAATCTGTAGCCACAGAGAAAAGAACGCCATATATCACCATCCCTACATACTTGTGTTGCTTCCTCCACATTCAAAATCCATAGGTACATAAAACGTCAGTTTAATTTATGAACTAGGAACCTTATACATAGTAAAGCAGAACAGAATATCCAACCTCTGTAAACATCCTTCCATTGATCATCAGTGGCAATCGATGCCCATACAGACGTTCTCTCAAATACATTTCAACCTTTCCAAATGCTCCAGTGGAATATCAGCTGTCAGTCGTTAGGACAATCTCGAACAGTAATTGATCTCCGGCATGTTATAGACTCGTGCGATGATTTGGCTGTCTAGTTCACAGATTGCATCGCAGGCCCCCCTCGGTCCCGACTACAATTGCATCACTTTGATTACACGAATAATAACATTGCACTAACAGCTGTCATCCTTTGAAGCCTGCGCTTTATGTCACCGACTGACCACAGGTTATTACATCATGTACACTACAACAGTATCCCGTTCGCCTATTGCAAACGACATCAAAGGGAAAGACAGCTTTGACGTTCGATAATGACTATTATATCTTATACTAGTTGTGTTTCGCGTTTTCACCCTAGTATTATCTTATGGGAATTAATACCTGACCGAATTCTGAAAAACCTTTTTATCAAAAGGGAATACTTATGATTTAGAGTTGTCAAGTAAGCATTTGTCCATGGGCTGATGGTAATATTTTAGGTGGACGTACGTGTCCTATAGGTTACCTCTTAAACTTCATAAACCTTAATTTTTCTTGATTAATAAAGATTCACCCGATGTTTTGGAGGGCAGCTTGCGACTTTCTATTTATACAAACTCTCATGTTCTAAAGGTAATGTAGCGAACATTGATAAGCACTCACACGTTATGTGGAGACACATTTCAGTATATTGCGACACATTTCTGTACATCTCTTTAAAATATGGCTCTTTTATTTGTGATTTGCGAACCGGAATCGACACATTTAGGTGGATAATCTGAAATATGATCGAAGAATAAAATAATACAACTAAAATTTATAGTTAATTAATCAAAATTTTGCTTTCTGTGCGAACAATATTTCGAAATACACCATAAACTATAAATACAATGTAATTGAAAGTAATACGTCCTTATATACTTTTTCAAAAAGCTATGTAAGAGGTAGGGTCATGCTGCATTACTATTATTAAATAAATTATATTAGTAAATCTTCTAGAAGAAGAAGCAGAAGAATATTCAATATTTACATTCCCCGCCGGCTCAGTGGCCCAAAGAGATCTTGGCCTCGTGGCTATGTGTAGGGCACAGGAAGTCGCCACTGCACTTTATTCTGTTCAGTTTTAACCAGTTGGCTAATTGAAAAGCACTTCTTAGGACGTATATTCAATAACTGATGTACTTTGTAACTATCTTAAAAACGGGTGGATTACAAGTACACAATATTACTAAGTTATACAATAATTTGAAATAAGCTACTAGATGACTTTACTAAATTGAAATTAATGCTCAATAAAAAAATTTAATTAAAAAGTAATATACGATTGTACATATTATAAATATAAAGATAGTCAAGAAGAAATGGGAAAGTTAACAATCGGTAAATATTATGTTAGGTGTTCCGTTCTAAAGCCTTCCTTCTAAACCGTAAGGTTCTTGTTGCGTTTAACCGTTGGGGAGGGGTGAGGNGGAGGGAACACAATTTCCGAGATGTGCCCGCCGCGTTTACTAGGCATTTATCTTTTTCCTCGCCGGCAAGGATTACTGCCTGATAGGGATTTTGTGGCCACATTTATGAACTACAGCTGTAGGGCTGCGTAGATCTTATCAACCACACAGCAAATTCTTCTCAGATAAACACCACGTTACAAGATAAAACATGAAGAAAAGTGTCTTAATGTTAAGAGCAAATAAACAATTACAGAAAGCAATAATAGATGGTCGGTGTCCTTTGACAAAGGTCAACACGGGGTCAGAGTCTCTCACCTTCCCAAATAGTTGTCCTGTTCCAACATTCTAACCGAAATTATTGTTCTATCTATAAAGTAACGTTCTGTATATGACAATAGATAGGTTAGTCCAACCGCTCACATGGGCGGCCGGCAAATTTTTTGATATAAATAAAAAATTGCTGCAGTTTTGTATTGAAGTCATAACTTATCCATAATGATTTTAAGCACTACTAGCTGCGATATGTGTTATTGTTATATTGACATTCGACATTAAAATACTCCCATTGTAAGTTAGAGCATCAGCACCGCACCTCGCAATAGACGTTGTTGTCACAGTATTACCAACGTCACGCCATCAACTTGCCGGGCTCACTTACATAAGGGTTCACTAAGCAGTCACTGTGGTCAATATAGCGTCATGGTAATATTATTATTCTTATTATGACCATGACTTGATATTTTTCGCAATTAAATATTAATTTTCGAAAGGCCTTGTTTCACAACAAGGCTCTATAATAAAATACTATTGTGTGTGTACTGTGTAGTGTGTACACATGTTATCCTGACCTTTTATCTTTAATCGAAATAATATAATATTCCGTATTACCCATATTTAAAGACGGACAATATTAGATTTATGTGCAAAATCTCTTTAAAATCGGTCCACTGACTTTTATTGCGTTAACTTAGAAGTATTTTTAAGGCAGTAAGAGGTAGTAGTATTTGACATTTCAGCTTGATCCTTTCAAGCGTTTCGGAGAACAATGTTTTCACAGACCTACGTATGCGGACAACAAAGTCCTACAAGGGTTTCGTTTGTTCCTTGGAGACATGGGACCCTAAAAAATACCGTTGTAGATTTTAGGTGGCCCATTTGGGGAGAGAAGGGTAAGGTAACAATATGTATGCATAAGAATTATCGGTACCCGTAGTTACAGGTCACACAAGAGTACCCTTATACTCCGTTGTCACAGTCACACAGTGGCGTAACTACAATGTGGCAAGACGGCAAAATGCCACGGGCCCCCAGCATGAAGATTTACCACGGGCCTCGAGCGGTATAGTAACGCCACTGCTTGTACTATAGGTATAGTAACGCCACTGCTTGTACTATTTGTAAGAGGTAGTGCCACACTGCATGCTTGCATGCAGCCGAATTGGGCCGGCACGACCGGGGAGGTACCTCTCGCTTACACGAGACCGGCGTGAAGTGACAGCTGTGCTGTCGCGTTTCGTGCGGTGTGTAAGTAGCCGGTGGCCCGTTGAGGTGGGAGGAGAAAGGAGGGCAGCGCATCTGTATAGCCTCTATAGTCTATGCGGATGTCTATGGGCGACGGTGGTCACGAAAATGTCCCCGACTGCTCGTTTGCCCCCTATATCATAAAAAAAAAAAAAAAAAAACCTCATGAAAGTCTAATTTTAAAAAGAGTGTTTTGCGTCGTTGCTCACTTAAACGATAAAAAACTACATTATCTGCCATTATGCAATCGCCAGAATTGGGAATTTAAATTATAATAATCGTGAATCGTTTTCTGAATTACATTTCACGCGCAAATAAAAATCGGAACATCGCCACAGGCAGACGAACGAAAATTTATGACAAAATTTCCTCCAATTACCCGGAGGCCAATTTACAAAAGTCTCACAAAGGCTTCTGTTGTCAATACAAAGAGAAACATACAGCGATGTTGAAATTTAAAAAATTACACGTGACTGCGTTATGAACATTAAAACTTATTGCACCGTGCATATGACGTGTTGGTTTTTATTTGTACTCAAAGGAAATGACAATCACGATCAATTCAAAAAAAGCTTTTGTTATTTTTGTTTTAACATCATGATTAATTAAGAAAATGTTTTTCAACTTCATGTTTTCTTAACGAATCATTATTCGAATATAAAGGAAATAGAGTTTGCAGTTTCGATAGTCGCAGACGCGTGATGCCGTTATAATGCGGCCGTAACAAAGCGGCGAATGTCGTCAGAACGCTTCGACAACCGAACAGACGTTACGGAGCTCTTTGTGACACGTTACTATGTGGTTTACTTAGTCAACGTTGTAGTAGCGCCGCACACCGCTAGGCTCTTGACAGCACTGTTCCTAAACTAAACCTAGGCTCAAAATAAACAAGAAAATTTATTCTCAGAAGATTCCGTCCGCGACGTGTGGTCAAGGTCGCACGTCGATCGCTTCACTAGCTCCACGTTTATCTCGGACCAAGAGCGCTCTTATTTGATCCCTTCCTAGACTTGCGAGTTAATTGCCCTAGATACTGGACTGACATGTGCAGCGGCTATGTCTCAATCCAATTTATGGTTACTATCAAAGTACCGGGCAGCTTCATATATATAATATAACTTAAGTGGTAAATGAACTATATATTTCAACATTCAAAGGTTCTTGTTAAATAATAATTAATGTGCAGCGCTTATGTTGAGTTAAGAGTAAATCGTCGACTAGTTAGTTGGCACTATAAGGGTCAATGCACACCAAAAGCGCGGCGAAGGGCAGCGAAGCGGAGCGCACTTTCAGTTTCATATGAATTTAAACTTTATTTTCATTACTATATTACTTATTATCGAATTCTCGCGACTTCCGCGCGGATTCCAGGGACTGCTCGAGCAGTCGCGGGAATCCGCGCGTCTCGTTCGAGTTTCTCATGCGATAATAAGTCGTATTATTGTAATTATTATAAAGTTGAAATTCATATGACACATAAACTGGGCTCCGCTTCGCAGCCTTTCGCCGCTCTTTTGGTATGAATTGACCCTAATTGTAAACCGTGAAACCGGAAATCAAGTCTGCAAAAAAGCAATTGTCTAAAAGAGACGACCAGTCAGAACTTTTGATAGTTACTGACTTATGCAGATGAGATATCTTCCTTCCCTCGTCCTTTCCGTTGGGCTACCGTAAACTAACAGTATAGCTTTTAGTTTATCAGTATACACTTGTTCAACTTATTTTTTTTTTGTTCAGCCTATGTTGTCCCACTGCTGGGCATAGGCCTTCCCCAAACTTCGCCAACCATCCCGGTCTTTTGACTTCTCCCACCAGCTTTTGTCGAAGGCACCGAGGTCGTCCCGCCAACGTTTCCTCGGCTGTCCTCTGCGTCTCACTCCGTCCGGGGCCCACTGAGATGTTATGTGGGGCACATGACCAGCCCACTCCCACTTCAGCCGGGCGGTCTTGCTGCCGACGTCTGCGATGCGGGTCGTTGAGCGTAGCGTCGTATTCCGCACCCGGTCGACGCGTTTGACGCCGAGGATGCTACGCTCCATTGCCCTCTGACAAATCTTGAGTTTAGACTTCTGGAGCTCGGT
>LUGF01029209.1:43073-58171 GCA_001625245.1 Calycopis cecrops | reverse complement strand
TCCGGCTTACGCGCCGCATTTACGCGACAGCACAGCTGTCACTTTACGCATGTCTGTGCCGGCCCAATTCGGCTGCGTGCAAGCAGCAGTACGAAGCAGTGCCACCTCTTACTATACCTGGATATATCTGGTATACCCTGGTATGATAAATATACAGGTAATCATATATTTACTGCCTGTAGATAAATTATTTTTGTCATTACAGATTAAAATAGGTGCATATCAAATCTGTTTAGTAGCATTTGTGTGAAAGAATTTTCCCAAGCAAATGTCTCGCGATTATGAAACCACAGTTTTATCAGTCAATTGCCATAACACTCCAACTGCTCGTTCGCGAGGTGCCACTAATACAAGGGAAAACAATGGCTAGTTTAGTCGGAGTGACGTCACAACATTCAATCATTTTTATTCTAAAAGTGCGACCAGCTAAAACGGTTTATTATGTTACCATTAAATTATCCGAACCCTGTGATATCCTTTATAAATAATGTATATTTCTATTAAAATTAAATCTCTTTTCTGTTTGTCGGTCATTCTAGAGACCTTGCCAAAACATAAATCTTCATGAAACTAGTGTCATGCACTATTATATAGTGGATATAGAATTTAAGGACACATAGAGTAATAGAATTTTGTTAAATGTTCTGTCTATGCACATACCACGATGATATATTTGACATTTCGCCACCACAATAGGGGTTCACGGAGATAAGTAGGTAGAAACTTATCAGCGCAGACTCGTAAACTTCAAGCACGTCATACGAAGCGAAATCAGTTTTGAGCTGTTGAGAAATTTAATAAAGACAATTTTATTAGGCATTAAAATATTATCAAGCTTTACGGCTCGAACGTGGTGCAGTAGGTATTTTCAGTCGTCACAATCGTGTGGTACAAAAATCTTAATGGCGGCAACACCCAATATTGCAGTGATCATTTTTATAGCATACGAGCGGTCGGAGGATAATTATGATTATCAATATCCCCATAACCATATTAGATAATGCCAATGAGTTATAATCCTTTGCAACACTGCACAAGGTACTGCCATCATCATTGTTAATTTAAGAGCTAGGCTTTACCGTGCAGCGCTTGCCACTTTTCCGCAAGACATAACAGGAAAGCCTGCCCTTGGCGCTAAAATTCTTCAGAATTTTAGCGCCAAGGGCAGGCTTTCCTGACCCATTTATCGATCATAATTATGAAAAGCTATCAGTATTCTCTAATATTCCGTCACTTGCTTCTCTCAGAATTTCTTGTGATTTAAAGTTCTTATATAAACTGTTAAACGGTATCACAGATTGTTCGATGCTTTGTAATGAACTATATTATGTTGTACCACGAAGAAGCGTGAGATCAAATACCATCTTTTATTTAGACTTTTTCAGATCCGATTATACGAAAAATAATGTTTTGACAAGAGTGTGTGCGATTATTAATGATACGAATATTGATTTGAGATTTATAAATCGGCGAGAACTGAATCTTGTCATACTCAATCTAATTTTGAAATTTGAATAATGAGCTATATTGTTGATGCGACTTTAATGTTTGAATTATATGTCTTATATATGTATTTGAATTATATGTAAATTATAAAGTGGACGTAAGTCCGTTATGTTTCGAAAATAAAATAAAAATTAAATTTTTCTTGAATCTGGTCAGTAAAAATGTCTGTAAACAGTCCTACCGGTCATTGACACAAGAAAAACGACAACACCGTCCTCACTTAACGCAATAATTTGTCTCTCAAAAAACCAGAAATGTTTCTACCTCTGATATTGATTGGTGTTAGAATTTATCTCTCAGACACTTGACAGTGATGGGCTTGTAACGAAATAAGCCAATCGTTTAAATTGCTGAAGTTTTCAACCTATGGTATATTTGAATCGAACGTCACTCGAACCAATTTTAACATTTGACAAGAGACGATGTCGTCCACGAATGTAGCTGTTTGATATCGTGTAGTATCCACTCCAGGATATCTATTGCGGTGTAGTGTCCACTACACGATATCTCGCAACGTGAACTGTCAACATCACGATATCGCTCAAGTGGACACTGCACGATTTCAAATTCAATTTGATTGCCTGAACCGTTTCAGTTTTAACTTGAGAGTGCCACAACTAGTCGTTTACACTTAAATCTGTCGAAACAGCGTAGGAAATAAATTGGACGGATTCGCAAAGCTTTTATTTCTCACTAGAGTTTTGATCGTTTCAGTAACCAACTTTCTGAAGTTGATTATGATTTTATTAAGTCTCCTACTTAATTTTTTTTCCCTATCCTGGTTAATTTTTTATACAAATATCAGTTAGAATGGAGCGTAGAGTATTGAAAAATGCACATAAACTGCATGTCAACTAAAAGGCTTATAGGGAAGTTTCTTGACGATCATTAACACGTTCCCTGTTTCCCGGGAAACAGAAGACTCCTCACTAGCATCAACAGACACTGAGTGTTGGATTTGTAAAAAAGCATTGTGTCTTCGACGTTACAATGGTAGCCAATAAAGAAAAAATCTAGTAAGATTTGATTAGTTTTTTTTTCAAATTTATATGATTATTGTTTTGTTTGTCATGTGCCATAAAAGGAAACAATAATAATTTGTAGTAAAAATTGATATTTTTTTAGAATTTTTTTTTAACATTTGAGAAAAGTCTTCCGGACGCACACTTTTTCTGTCAAAATTATCGTAGCCGGTATGCGTGTGTGTGTGCAGATAAAAAACACACGTGTCAATAGTGGCGAGCCGTTAAGTTAACAGAACAGGGTCTGCATCATCAGCGGTGCATGCATGTAACATACAGACCCCGAAATGCTGTACATATGGTGCATGCACAGGGAACCTGTTAATAGATATATTGAAAAAAAAAACCATTATGAATAAATGTCTGGACTTTTTATTATTTTTTTTATATCTGTGAACTTTACACACCACGTTAGCCTAGCCCCGTGCTAAGTACCGTGAGGACTTGTGTTACGGGTACTAGACAACGGAATATATTTAATATTTTTATAAATTTAAGAAATTGTATATACTTAAGATTTTTATTATAGAAATACATATAATACATAGATAAACATCCATGAACAAGGCGGGATTCGAACCTGCGATCCCCAGCGCAACATGCTCCGCTTATCCGAGCCCTGTACCACTGCGCCAGCCTGGTCGTCAATATGATTTATTCCAATAAGCTCGAACAGGGATACATATAAAAGTTGACAAAGTTTTATTTACGCACGTCTGCACTCATATTATTCTCAACTAGCTAAGCCCGCGACAATATCAGAGTGGAGTTTAAAGATAATACAAATTAATCACCGGCTACTTACACACCTGACACCGCACGAAACGCGACAGCGCAGCTGTCACTTTACGCGGGTTTTCATGCAAGCGAGAGGTACCTCCCCGGTCGTACCGGCCCAGTGCACGCAAGCATGCAGTGTGGCACTACCTCTTACTATAATATTAATAAAATATGTTAATGCTTATTAATATTAGTTATAATTTTGTAGCTGGAAATTATATTATATTGTTTGTGTTTTATTTTAAGTTTGTATTTGTTTATACACGGACAGATACAGAATAATGCTGATGATGATACCTTTCAAGAGAAGATCAATACATTATTTCTCGAGGCCACGTCATTAAAGACGCATTAAGCCCGACGCCATGTCAAAGAACCGACAGAAAGATTGGGACAAAAATTGCAAACAAATCAAAGTAATGTAAAACATGTCTACAAATATGAATATGTTTGTTGTAAGATAATTGAAAGACTATAAAATAGATGTAGACAGACAAATAGTCTACGAGTATGCTGAGCGAAATCGTTTTGTATGTGCGTAGATATCGGGGGTTGTCTGTACATGTTTATGTGTGTGTGAATACAACACATTCAAATGTGTTGATATTATGTCGTGTTTCGTATCAGGTGGAGTCTTTATCGGGGACAGGACAGGATAAGATACGTTTTGAAAGAGGAGCACGGATTGTCTTTACATTTTAATTCAGAAATAAAGGCGACAGCTGAAAATATATATGAATGCTGCTTTTGTGTAATGAGAAACGCTAGCGTTACCTAGACAAAAGTTACATTAAGATCCGTTCTAGATGTACCAGGATACTGACACATCAACATACAAATGTTCACACATTCGCTCGAATGTCGTTGTCTTCCTTATAAGGCAGTCAGGATAAAATATAAAGTTATTATTGCTCTTAGTAGATGTAGTGTCATTTTTATGTCAGCAAAGTATATGCATATAGTTGAATGAATCAAAAGGTACTTCGATATGACCCTATTAGAAAACATCACATTGGCTTGACATTCCAACCCACTAGCCTAGTTCTAGTCTAGCCCTTTACTGATAACGTCCATCACTAAAATTGGGAATGGGTGATAAAAATATTAATTCCCTTTTATTAGGTACCTGCATCATAAAAGAATTGTTTTGGATGGTCTGATTGAATTACCTTAAAAGGGTGTCAGGGGAGTGAATAAGATAGAGGGGAGGACACACCCTGAGCTAACCCCTACGTGCGGAGCGGCCTTCAAACATTGTTCCCAAAAACACTGCGCCCGAACTAATCGGCTAACACTTACAACAACATAACCATCATCAGTCCTACATCTACTAATTATAAATGTCAAAAGTTATGGGTATGTTTGTTATTCTCTCACCTTACAACTACTCAACGGACTTGGTCTGAATGTGGCGCAGATGTTTATTATCATCAGGAATAACATAAAAATACATTTTGTACCGAACGAAACTGGATTGTTGGCCCTGGGTATAAATTGTAGTCCACCGTTCTATCGTGCCTATATAGTTTGTGGTTCCATCGTAAAGACACGAGGGAATATAGAAGTGCTCTTTTGTCTGCGCTCGCATTTGTGCTTTATAATATGTATCTGTTTAGTAAGAGGAACTGCCACACTGCATGCTTGCATAGAGCCGAATTGGGGGAGGGGAGGTACCTCTCGCTTACACGAGACCGGCGTGAAGTGACAGCTGTGTTGTCGCCTTTCGTGCGGTGTGTAAGTAGCCGGTGGCCTATGGAGGTGGGAGGAAAAAGGAGGGCAGCGCATCTGTGTAGTCTCTATACGGATGTCTATGGGCGTCGGTAGTCATGAAAATGGCTCCGACTACTCGTTTTTTCGCATTTTACCATAAAAAAACTCTGTAGTTAAATATCTACCGTGGTCGAAAATCGACTTGTTATAGTAAACCAGCCAACACCACGCACCTCAAGGTCTCTCAAATCCTAACGTTAACAATATATTTATTTCTAATATCAAATAATAAAAATAAGTAACGCCAGTGTTTTTATCTAATTTAAATACAAAATTTCCTCTTTTTCCACGACATGAGATTTAATTGGCATCGTTAACTTTGTTTTTTAGCAAATTAGTTAAGCAAATTATATTTGTATATTTATAACAACTAATTGGGTTGTGAATTTACAACAAATAATACAATTGTTTATTTAGACACTAGAAGCAAAACAATCCCGTTTCTTAAAGCGCCAGACTTATTTGTCAACAAACAGAGTATTTATTATTGTTTACTCCTACCAGGGACAATATTTTTCTTTCTATTAATATCTATATAATATTAATAGCAGTATGAATTATACTGCTATTAACATATTATAAGCTACAGTAATTTCGGCTGTGATGATGTTATTATAAGTCAGTCAGTTATGCCTTTTCATTTTTAAAATAACAACTTGTTTGAAGACAGAGATACATAATATCTTTAACAGTGAACAACGAAGGGCTGATCATGATCATGAAAAAAATGGTCCTCCTTAAGGGTTTTTTCTTGTCAATTAAGGATATTATAAAATATATTTGCATTAGAAGCCCAACTGGAAATATTCGGCAACGTAGGCTTATTACTTGTAATAGAATATGGCTTACCTGAATTTAATTAACTTAAAGCTATTTCTATGCCGAAACCTTCGCTTCAGGTGGGTACATTCAAAATTAGCATCAAACCGCTCGACAACTGGCCTAAACATGCTACTGTCACCTGTCGTATATTTTTTACAGTACCTACTTGAAAGCGCATTGGAATCGTCTTCAATTCCGCAGAACTCGTTAAAAACCGTCTCTAATGCAGCGGCGATGGCTCCGCGAGGCGAGCTGTTATAATTAGATGAGTATCGGTAGCGGGCAGCGGCCGACGCCCAAGTTAATCACGTTACGTTTTGTCTAGACGTATTTTTCGTCTATTCTTTGTTTCCCTGGCATGTTCTTAATGACTACATTCTATTTAAGTGACGTTGATGGCGACATAAACGTTGATACCTTTTTTTAATTACACTTTTATTATTATTTATTTTTTATTTCTGGTTGAAATCGTAAAGACCGCCGTTGTCCACACCAACTTATAAGTTTCTTCTAGGTACAATTTAATTTGTATGTGTGCACAATAAAACTATTTATTTATTTCTTTCCTACTTTATTACAGTAATGTAATAGTATTTTTTATTCAATAGTGGTCATTGCATATTTTGAATTTTAATAAATAATTGTTATAAGAATTTTAGTAGAATCCGACAAAACGTTGAATAATATTATATAAATATCGATCTAAAGATGAACAATTATTTATTTTCTCTGTTTTATTGGACTTGGCTCGCTATGCTATCACTATTATTGGAAAGGGATGTAGTGGGGGATTTAATTAATACAAAGCGGTATTTGGCCCGACGGGTAACCGAGCGTTATTTGTTGAGTCCACATCCTGGCACTGTCAGAGGGGGACCTGTCTACGTCGATGGACATTGTGAATTGTCTATATCCTTACACGGCACCTGATATGTTGTCTCACACGTCGCCATGACATGTCATAATATCCGTGCGCTTGGCGTCGATGACGTCATACTGATGCTATGATATAATGCGCTAACCGTATTGTGGCTTCAAGACAATCACTGAGAGGTGAGGGGGGAAGCTAGATAATGATTGTATTGAAGAGACGTGCTCCGATATTGTGTTGTAACTTGTAATTACCTGTACGAAACAGTGACGTGGATGACTGGGACCTGAGCCCTGGATGGTTATGAGCTGTATACTG
Source organism: Calycopis cecrops (assembly GCA_001625245.1). NCBI lineage: Eukaryota > Metazoa > Arthropoda > Insecta > Lepidoptera > Lycaenidae > Calycopis > Calycopis cecrops. The sequence goes on along the minus strand of LUGF01029209.1, from coordinate 51,082 downwards.
TGTAACTGTATGTCGAACGTAATTCAGAGACGTGCTCCGATATTGTGTTGTAACTTGTAATTACCTGTACGAAACAGTGACGTGGATGACTGGGACCTGAGCCCTGGATGGTTATGAGCTGTATACTGTGTAGCTGTATGTCAAACGTAATTCAGAGACGTGCTCCGATATTGTGTTGTAAGTTGTAACTTGTAATTACCTGTACGAAACAGTGACGTGGATGACTGGGACCTGAGCCCTGGATGATTATGAGCTGTATATTGTGTAACTGTATGTCAAACGTAATTCCATTTGACTTTGTAACTACAACAATGTAATTAGATTTGACATTACATAGCGGCGCATGTAACAGAATCACACAAACTAAACTATTCTTCGTACTATTCGATTTAATATATATCTGGGTTATTACGTTTAGGCTACTTTTGGTTTGGAAGGAGCTTAATGGTTTGGGAGCTTGTCAGGTTTTAATTCCAGCAAGCGAATTTACTGTTCTTCATAAATGGAGTCATGTTATGTTTTAAAAGCTTCAGACTCCTCCTATGAAGGGGACAACCTTTGCATTGATAGAATTGTCCACTCGGATTAAGTTGTACAACTCAATTAAACCGACACTTTTATCATTGCAATATTAGCTTCATTTTGTCCGTAATATAAGTAGCCCAAAATGCCATTACATTAATTTAGTTTTGGCGAGTATAACGTCATCTCTATCGATATTTGCCGAAATTGGGATCAGGATAAAAATATGCTTATTCATTTAATTATATTAAAAACTTGATACTTCTACGCTAATAATTATTTGTATGACTTTTAGAGTTAGGTATTCTGTAGTATCAAACTTTGAGAATAAATTATAACTTGCATTTATTTTAAACAAGTATGTACAGATATGAAAAAGTTGCAAATTTTATAACTAGCTAACTTCATATTCAAAAATAACTTTTACAGAACTCCCTTTGTCTGTTACCTCGTAGTTTGGTATCGTTTGTGCCGCATCAGACATTCACATGTTCGCAAACGGCTTTATCCAAACTTGTTAAACATTTTCCGCGCTTCACGTTGCGAGTTTGTATAAACAAGGCTTCTCGCTTTATTTTTGTCAATCGCTGCAACGAAACTTAGTTGCTTGTTAGTGATTTGCGAGTTTTCATTATGTAAGCAAATTAATTAAAAATTTAAGCTTTTGAAACTTTTTACACGTCTACCCAACATCAGTAGCACACTCTTTCACTTGCTTTTGTATTTACTTTTTTATATTCGTCTAACTCAATCGCTAACTCTTAATTTATTCTCTAGTTCTTAATTTTTATGATATAAATTTGCGGAAGATGAAATTCATTTCGATGTATAACACGATATTATTGGACATTTTCTTTTTTGTGTCAAGTTCTTTTATTTCACCTGAAACTTTGACAATTTAAATCTTAAACTTTATAACATTTTTAATTATTTCATGTGTCGCTGATTTCATCTGAAAAATTTTGCTCGAACTTAGTTAACTAATTAATCATTAAGAAGTAATATCAACGTTACTAATTCTCCTTCGTCTTCTAACACTCAAGTCGATGAAATAAATTACAACAGTAAAAATAACAAGGCATTGTTTCCATTGCTTATAGTTACATATTCTGTATTACATTGTCGACTAGCACATAACTATAAACATGAAAATCGCATACAAATAAACATTTTATGACCTTAGTATTGGTAAAGTTGTATTTATATTAGGAGTCTATATCTGACGAGAAAGAGATTTCATCTTTATGCCCATTGCCTATTTTGTTTCCACATTAATAATAAAGTTCGATTAACCGAAGTCGTCAATATGGATTCTACTAGCATTAGACACGAGCTATTGGTGTCTTCTTAATACTTTATCAGTATAGAAAGAAATTCATTAATAATGCCACCTGGATCCCCTTTCCTTTCAAATTTAAAACTTTATCAACCAGCTGTTACCGGCGGCTTCAACGCGTGGTTTGTTCGCGATAAAAGGGATACGACAGCACTCTTCACTCCTTCAACTATCTCCATTCTAAATATCACATAGATCCGTTGATCCGATTTGATGTGAAAGGAGGACAAACAAACAAACACACTTTCGCATTTATAATATTACTAGTTGATCCAACAGCCGTTGGCTTGTCAAAATACTTATGTTGTCATGGTAACGTGTAATGTGGCCGAATTGTAATTCCGTTATTTTGCCCTATAATAGTGTATTTCAAGTTGACATACCGACTGCAGCAACTATACGAGTACATAGATAACTTATAACCATTATGATAACTATATAACAAATAAATTTGCATCACAATCCGTCCAGTAGTTTTTGAGTGAAAGCCGCACAAGATAGACAGAACAGTCTTCTACATTTATGTATAGAATATAGAATATGGAAATATAGATTAAATAAATATAATTTTTGATTGATATTTTTTTACATTAATTAAATATTTTTTCCCTTGTTCCAGATGAGCGAGACCCCACCGCGACGGAACATCTGGTGTCGCATGGCGGGGCGCGTCGGGCGCCGCGTGCGCAGCCTGTTCTCCCGGCGGGTCCGGGACCGGCCGCCGGACTGGTTTCTAGATAAATACGCGAACCAAACCTTCACGGACCCCGAGGAGCCTCTGTACCAGACGCAGCCGACCAGGTGGCTGTGCGGGCTCCGGCTGGCATTCGATCCCACGCTGCGCGCTCATTACTACGTATGTATTTCAACATATTTAGAATAGAATAGAATAGAAAATTCTTTATTCAGTACTAAACTGGATCATCACGAGTATGTCACACAAGGTAACGTGGTGCTTATTACGTGTCTTTCCTAAGGTACCTGGTACGTGGTCTAATCCCACATAACCGTCTAGTGTTACACTTGGTTGTCAAGTGAAACACTTGGTGATCATGTGGGATTATACATGACCGTCTGGTGTAACGCTTGGTTGTCAAGTGAAGCACTTGGTGATCATGTGGGATTGTACATGACCATCTGGTGATAATCTTGGTTGTCAAGTGAAACACTTGGTGATCATGTGGGATTGTACATGACCGTCTGGTGTTACACTTGATTGTCAAGTGTAACACGAGTCGTTGCACATCTGAGATGTGGAACAGATGCTTTGGTAACCACCGACGGCTATGGAGCCCCATAAACCACACTCACGTGACATATTCGGTAATTTAGGTCAGTACTCGGAAGGTATTTCCCTGGTTCTGCCAACTTGATGCGCCTGCACCGCTGCCACTGCAATGTTTACTAAAATGTATTTCATATTATGTGCTGAGCGCGCCGCGCGAAACTATGCAAACTATTTATTATTATTGCATATGTGTATGTGTGTATATTTATATTTTATACATTGTCTTACATTACCAGGTATAAAAAAATCAATGCTGCATCTGAAAACCAGTGCTAGAACCCTAAGTTCTGACTTTAGCCGACGTATTACAATGTCTTAAAAGGCACTCTCGCTAATACCTACATTTATTCATAGACTAAATAAAAAGTATATTAAGTCTATGCATTTATTATGCAAATAGGTTAATCAAGAAATTAATTCTATTGAAAACGGATATAATTTCAATTTTGCACTGAAAGTGTTACACACACGTTGTTGGTAACACATATACCTGTACTATAAGTACTTACTTCTTAACTTCATATTCGTTTTCTATCGGTGCCCGGCATCACTCGGGTATTTCAAACCTTCGGTAGTTTACCAACATCACTCTACTTCGTTCGTCACTTCTACTTCGTTTGATATACTTCCAATAATTACGACACACACTGCAGTGGTTTAGCAGTTGATTACCAGAATTAATTTTAGTACCTAATTCTAGAAACAGTATTGTGATGTGAAGTGAAAGTGATCAAGTCCACGTGTATGTGAGAAACACAAACAAAGATGCTCTTCGCACGTGTGACTTGTATTAATAAAAGTTTGGGGCTCCATCACTCCACTGTTTAATATAACAACATCAACATATCCATGTCGGTTCCCTCAGGGTAGGTTAGCCCATTAGTTTATAGGGTAGTAAGTAAGAACAACATCAACATATCCATGTCGGTTCTCTCAGGGTAGGTTAGCCCATTAGTTTATAGGGCAGTAAGAAAGAACTGAGCTACTATATGTAAAGAAATTATAATACCTAAATCTATAATCTTCAAAATGATCTAATCATTTTGAAGAAGCTTGATTGCGAAGGGTTTGTATGACGACATACGATGAGATATTTTTGCTGCTGCGATTGTTCTGCTTCTTACTTACGCTTATTATTTCATCAATTATCTACGTATGCGTTGAATAGATTTAAAGTATACGGGAGCTCCCAACGACCACCACCTTTATAGGCCACCACCCTACCAGTCTTTAAAGGCTTTTGATGATTACCGATGCCAATAGACATCATCATTAGGTATGTAAACTTGGCGACCAAGCTGGCGTAGTGGTACAGGGCTCGGATAAGCGGAGCATGTTGCGCCAGGGGTCGCGGGTTTGAATCCCCTCTAGGTCTTGGATGTTTATCTGTGTATTTATATAATAAAAATCTTAAATATATACCGTTGTCTAGTACCCGTAACACAAGTCCTTACGTTAGGTACTTATCACGGGGCTAGGCCAACGTAGTCTAATAAGTTCAAATATTATAATATTTATTTATTATTTATCAGGTATTGTTATGCATATGATCTGACTTGATTCTTATCTCAATGATAATGAGTAATTCTTTGGTTGCTAATAGTTTAAATTACTTGTTGCTGACTAAAAAAATATATGTAACCCCACCTAAGCTACAGATTTCAATTAAGCAAGAAAAGTAATCTCATCCTATTATAAAAGAAGCTATTTGCTATGCAATTTCCAGACTCAGAGCTACTCCAGAGTTGATGGTTCGTATTGCCTTTGGCGTATAAAAATAAATAAACACGTATTTGAATTAAAAACGGAGTGAAACTTCTTTTCCTCGCTTGATAAGCTTTTCCAAGCTTTGTAAAAACAGCCTGTACTCTTTACGCTAATCAATCTGCCACTATTTCTGCTGATATGATGATGATATACGATAGTCTGCAGGCTGTTCCAGCCAGCAGTCCGGAGTCAGAAATTTGGTGGTGTTACATCCCGTGCCTTGGAGATCACATTAAGCCGTCCGTCCTGCGCTTGATTTTTCTTGAGTCGTGTCGGGATGCCGATGCCGTTCCATGAGAATATAAGAAAATCGGAATAGGGAGTGCCCTTGTGTATGCGAGTATTTTTTTACTGGTCATATTGTTGCCCTCGTTGACGCAACAGTTATGCCTTATTGAATAAATTTTACTTATATCGGTTTATATTCTATAGCCGATCCCAAGTTTTATAGCTAATCTTTTATCGTTACTGCCTTATTATTTCCAATATTATTTTATTTTTACATTACATGTCAGTGGATACGGGTCAGTGAGGGAATCTCTGCGAGTACACTTGTGCACTAATATGTCCTGGGCAGTTGGCCCGCCTCTATAGAGATGGCCGCCGTAACCGAAATTCGGCTAGGACGACATTATTATTATTATATAAATAATAAATAAATAAATAAATATCTGTGGACTTTACACACCACGTTAGCCTAGCCCCGTGCTAAGTACCGTAAGGACTTGTGTTACGGGTACTAGACAACGGAATATATTTAATATGTTTTTATAAATTTAAGAAATTTTATATATTTAAGATTTTTATTATAGAAATACATATAATACATAGATAAACATCCATGACCTAGGCGGGATTCGAACCCGCGACCCCTGGCGCAACATGCTCCGCTTATCCGAGCCCTGTACCACTGCGCCAGCCGGTCGTCAATTTATATATATTCGCTACATATTTTTGTGTACAACAAATTATTTGATTTAGCCAGTTTTCAATTCAGTAACTAAACAAAGGGGCGGTGCATTTCGTTCAGTTGGTGATTTGACAGAATCAGCACAATTAATTTACCCGACAGTGGCTCGCCGTGGTGTCGCTGGCCATCCTGTACAACGTGCTGATGGTGATCGGGCGAGCCGTCTTCTGGGAGCTGGACAAGCTCACGGTCTACTGGTTCGTCATCGACTACGTGTGCGATGCCATCTACTTCGCGGACACCGTCATACACATCCATGAAGGTGAGTCGCATGATCAAGCTATGGCTTTTTAGGGTTCCGTATCTCAAAGAGAAAAAACGGAACCCTTATAGGATCGCTTTGTTGTCCGTCTGTCTGTACGTCTGTCAAAACCTTTTTCTCTAAAACGCGTGAAGGGATTAAGCTGAAATTTTTGTCAAATACGAAGGTCAGTCAGTCAAGATTCATACAAAATTTGTGCTTAATTGGCTATAACTTTTTATTACGTTAACTTAGAAGTGTGATTTTTCCAAGGCTTTAAGATGTAACTGACCTTCGTATTTGACAAGCTTAATCCCTTCACGCGTTTTAGTGAAAAAGGTCTTGAAAACCATGCATTACGTTTGGATTGTTTTTCCCATTCATACGGAACCCTCGGTGTGCGTGTCGGACTCGCACTTGGCCGGTTTTTTTTATAGTATAAGACTGTTCGACTGCTCGTATGCTCCACACGAGCAGTCGGGGGCCGGTATTGTGTAAGCGAGAGGTACCTCGCCCATCGGGCTGGTTAATCTTTCTCTCTCTACTTCTTGGCTTATTTAAGCCACTGCAATCTTGTACTGTATCCCGCTTTGATTAGGGAGAGAACGAATTACTTCTTACTGCTCCTACTTACTTGTGATTAAATTCGTTGCGGGTCCTAAGACAAAATTTATTTTTTCCCTCGGGCTCCCTGAGATCATAATATCAAAGGGTCGTTGTGGTTGACGCTGTGGATACTGGCGACACAGAAGTAGCAGCGGTGGGAACAAGGGGTGGGCCAAAACCCGTCTTTTATTGGGCTGTTTTTTATTATACGAACGAATAATCGGAGTCATTGATTACTACCGACGCCCATAGATGTCAGCGTAATTGTTGTGAATATGAGTATTGAATACTATTGGCACCGAAAGCTAGAAACCGCTTAAAACGCGACAGTTGTTACGACACCGCTATATCATGTAAGCAGGGAGTTCCCCGATGTTCCCAACAGACTCATAAGTACCTAACAATTGTTGTTGTTCATATGTTCTGTAGCGAAGCTGTGCGCGTTCTTTTGCTGTTGTTGTGCGTTATTTACGTTATTGCTGTTGCGATTTTATATGCCATGCTTTGTATTTTTTGTGTTTATAGTTTAGACTTGATGTTCTTTTAAATTTATAAGTAAATTTAATTACTAATTACCTTGTTAATCTAACTCTGAGGTAAGCTGTTACATGCGTATACGTATGTAACAGCTTACTACATATTATATAAAAAAATCTATTTTATAAAATATGGATCAAAAATAGTATAAATTCATCCAAGAATGAAACAAGTAAAATATTCCACAATGATGCGACAGTAACAAACTGACCAAAACCAAAATACATTGTATGGTCCAAAATTTGATTTTGCGATACGAGAACGTGAAATGAATGCTGGTGGCAAATGGCAACTGAATTGTGAAATAATTACAATTTATGATATGTTTAAGGAATTCGATACCGCATCACGTGCGGCAAAATTTTACAAATAATAAATTATTAGGAAGTATAACACTATACAGGGTTATTTTTTGGTCATCGGCCAAATTTTCAGGTTTGGTCCAGAATCAATTATACATTCGATTTATGAAATAAAAAAATAATTAGTTAAAATTACTTTGTCCCATGTTATAAACATATTTCTTGGTCACCGCGTGGCGTGTGACTTGCGAGATATCCTCGACTGGCGTCGTCACTGACCTTGAAGTCGATACATTTCGCGTATTAAGCACAATCGCTGTGTTTTTAAGGAGCATTTCAAATCGATTTTTATTTAACAAAATATGACAATTAGATGATAAAATTTGAAACACACCCTTGGAATGATTCTTACTTCCGTATTTTAAAATTTGGCCGGTGAC
>LUGF01029209.1:27041-42880 GCA_001625245.1 Calycopis cecrops | reverse complement strand
TATCGTGCTTTCTTTCTATTACTTGTGTGACCATAATATGTGAAAGAGATCGTCTCCTCTCAAAATCTCTTGCGCTAAATTTGGAGGTTGAAGTAAGGAAGTAAACTTTCTATCCCCGACTTGAGCACTGAGATATTTATTTATTTTTATTTTATTACAAAATCCACAGACTTTAGAGCCAATATAATGATGATGACAATGAAATATATTTGATTTAATCACGTAAACAGATACATTTAGATGAGCCGAACTGTAAAATGCGGTTACACACACGGCGCAAATCAATTGAACACATCTGCCGAACAAAGCATTGATTAGCGAAATCAAAGCGCGGCTGCTACATAAACTTACAGATAGTTTTAATGAAATTCTAGTTTATGTTTACTTACTGCGGAGATATTCGTGTTATCTATTAATACCTATAACACAGCCTGGTCATAGATAAAGTCCTGAGAATTATACAATTTTTAGTCACTGAGTCCCTTGCACCTGCGATTCAGCTCATAAAGCTTACCAGCTTATAGTATGAGTTGTCGTTAGATTCGTCTGGATAACCTGACTTATATATTCAATATTTTGAGCAGTCACGTTTTTGTTTTGTGTAAATCAATGAACGCCGGATGCGCGCACGAAGGGTTAGTAGTCGTTTCGCCCAAAAAGTTTGCCCAAATTGGGCGAAACGCCACTTTCTATATTTTAGACTGTAACTAGGTGTCGTTTCGCCCAAATTTTATTTGACAGTTCACACAAAGAAAAATACAGTCATGTTCATAATATATTAATATTCATCATCATCAGCCGGAGGACGTCCTGGTACCTCCGAGTACGTTTACCAGAAACACATAAGTTACGAGAAGGTGTACCTATAGTACAAATTATGGGTTACAAGCAACTCCTCATGATCTCTGCGCTCCTGGTACCTCCGATTACGTTTACCAGAAACACATAAGTTACGAGAAGGTGTACCTATAGTACAAATTATGGGTTACAAGCAACTCCTCATGATCTCTGCGCTCCTGGTACTCTTTTTTTACGGAGGAACTCTGTACTCGATTGTACGTAAATCTTGTATGTGTTAAGAATACAATACAATTTGGGCGAAACGACACCTAGTTACAGTCTAAAATATTGAAAGTGGCGTTTCACCCAATTTGGGCAAACTTTTTGGGCGGAACGACTACTAACCCGCACGAAAAGGCATGACCCGTTGACACGCAGAACGCGGAAGTAGGTATAAAAAGGCACTATCGGCCTAAGCATTTGATTTGAGGCGCATTTTTTTACTTATCGTGTAAAATAGTCCTCCGTAGAATCCGACTTTACTGACAAACAATTTTTGCAACTAAATTAAATAGCTTCAAAAGATACTAGGAAGACGACGTTCCAATTAATAAAATACTCACGAGAAATGGCTCCGTTACATTATGTCAGCCAAATTAAGTGTCGTCTTATTCATTATTCATTATTCTCGTTTAGTTCTAGATGTCTTTGTTACATCGCTCTCATGCTTATGATAAGTATAGCTTTGCTTTAGGTTTGAGGTTTTAACGTTTTTAACGCTCCAGGCACTCCACTATATTGCAAATAGCGAGAAATAGTGTTTATTGATGCTCGTTCCTCAATTAGCTTTTATTTTTTTAGTTTAACCTGGCTCGCCTACGCATTCTAAACCTAGAAACCTAGTATATGGCCCTATGAGTACTATATTTTATTGCAGTATATTACATTTTAATGCATATTTTGAAAAATACTATATTTCGCCGATAAAAATCTAATCACATGTCTTGCTAATAATCTTATGTCAAATTTAAAAAAAAACCAACTTCTTAAAATAGCCAGTTCCAGCTAGATACATCTTTCATATGTCAATCGCATTATCAAGACAAATTTAACGACACCCCGTAATATGTTACATGCGTAAAGCCGTTCAGATTTTGCAGGCAACACAAAAACCTACGCAATATGAACCCTGGAAAAACATAAAGCCTTTTACTGACAACGGACAATCATAGCGGGTAAAAGCTTCTCGGGAAATAAAAACAAAAAATAAGATAATTTGGCCCGCATTTATTGTGTCCATTAATCTTAATATCTGCATCTGGTCTGGAAATACAAAATATATCTCGCGCTATCTCACTTCCCGCTCCACGCCGCGGAAAATGCGGAAATAGATAAACGAGACGGCGATAACAATTAATATAAACACAATAATTGTTAATACTGCTATATCTGCCTTGCTTTGAAACGATGGTTTGGATTTGCAGAATAAGTACATAATGTGCTTCTTTCTTAAAAATGTATTTTGTGATAATAGGGCTAGTATAGGTATAGTTTGTTGTAATGATATACATATATCTTTTCCAGGAGAAAACGTTATGCTCATATTTAGCTTAGGAAAGAAGTACATTCGTTCGATACTTATAACACTTCTAAGAATCACTTAGTTTGAAGTCTTAAACTTAGTTCAAATGTTATTAATTGTTGAGTATTGAATGCATATTTAAATGGAGTTCTGCAGTATCTTGTACAAAACTCTTTTGCTGTTGCTAAAAAAATAGATAGGTAGTGTGAAAAAACATCTCAAAGAAAAAAATTGTTCGAAAGTATTCTTTTGTAAATTCATAAGTCCTGTGGTAAAAACGAAGCTGTTTATGGTCTGAGGCGTTGCCATCCTTATCACTTATCTCAGACCTTTCAGGTCGTGACAACTCGAATTGTGGGTGGCCCTACAAGTTATCATATTAATAACAAACTAATAAATACTATATGAATGAATCCGAGTGGCAAGATTTCTCTTGGCTTTCTTAGAAAGTTGCTAATGGCTATTTCCAGCTTATGAAGAATTGAGTTTAATTAATAAAGAAAAAGAGAAATAATGACAATTGGAATTCGATGTATTTTTGGACGTGACATAAACGCAACATAAAAATGCTAGGCTCAGCTCGAGTTGAGACAACAGTAATTACCGAAATTGTTACCGTCCAAAATTAATGAGCTGAGGCAATTAAGGTCACTTTCATTTCACAAAGATTAAGGATTATAAGTGGTTTGTGAGAGATGGGGAGATTTACTGTACATTATAAGTCACGTCGGGGAACGCGCTTGGTGGAAGTTTGTAAATAATTAATGTGTATTATGTGCTATTGGGATTGGGGATATCATTGCATAATATAATAAACAATTGATCCAAAATTACTACTGACCTCGAAAAAATCACCTAAATATGGCCAAAAATGTTGTCAAACTCACTCTGAAGAGACTTCAAGTTGTTGAAGAAACTTTCGACAGAAGCGACTGGACGTTTTCGAGCCTGTAAGGACTCTTGAAGACATCGATCTTTTATATAAGAACAAGAAGAGTATCTATAGAGCCGCAAAGCCTTCGGTTTTAAAATTTTGAAAAACTGACATATCATAAGTAGGTACTTTAATAATGAAAGTCAAATAAGGTGTCAGTATCTTTTAGAGAGTGGTAGATGTAATTTTCTGATTCAATTTTGAAAAAAAAAAGATTTTCATTTCATCTTATTTTGCGACCACTGCAATTAATCCTTCACAGAATTCTTCGACTACAAATAATAATCATAAAAAAATCATCAGAAATTAACGGCGTCAATTCTAATTTGTCCCACTGTACAATACATCGATGGACGACCACTCGTAGGTACTAGGAATCCGATGAAGTTGTGTTCGGCTTATTGACGCTCCCACAGCGTGAGTTCAAGTTACAAAAACTTCGAGTAGCTACATTGAACAGATACATTGAAACTGCTCTGTGTACTAGAAACTGCCGGCCCGATTTTGCGTTTTATACATGTTTTATAGTTGGTATAGGCCAAACAGTTCCGCGCTATTTGGTTATGACCGACGCCGACTGACGTCAGCACGGTTACCGAGACACCTTGTCCAACAAGGGGCAACTTGATTCACCAAGCGAAAGCTAACATAAGTAATGTTATTACATTTTCGCGTAAAGTGAAGTGACTACGTCGCGAAGTAACGTGTGTCGAGCATAATCGATAGCTCGGGATGGCCGGCCGAGTGGCAGATCAACAATTTGACACCCACGCGCCGCGCCCCTCATCAAATTTAGGTAACGCGACAACAAACACTCGAGCCCAACCCCACTTTCTGTTTCCGCACAAACATTGCAATGCGAGCGATCTTTTAATCGATAATTTTTAATCGATTGAATATGTGATACTTGACATACATCCTTCTCGAATATTTATTTGCTTAGTAGCCCAGAATCTAGAGGAAAATGATTTACTGTAATTAGGTCCAGCAAATTATGCCCAAAAATGGGTTGGTCTGTTCACACACAATGAGAGGAAATTTAGTGTGTCAATTTTGGAGTTGCGGAAGACTGCTTAAAAAATGGTTTTATAGGTAAAAAACAGTTTTTTTTAAGATAACTAAAAAACAACAATTAATATCGATTTAAAATTTTTATCCTTTTAAAGTGATCATAATGTGGTCATTTTGCGACCTTAAACTTCAAAATCGGTCAACAAATTGTTTAAATAATTGCAAAAAACCATCAAAAACACGCAAGTTTTTAAATATTTTTATTTTTCTTTATAATGTTCTTGTACGCTTGTAACTATGCATAAATATTCCTTTCAACAACTCACACGTACCATAATTTTTTTTTTGAAAAATTTTTACAACTTTTTGAGTAATTGACAATAAACGCTAAAAAAAGTAAAGTAAAAATTTATAACCTTCCCGTGGTTGTAGATATGTCTTGTTGGTGTTTATTTTTGCGCATTGGCTTATATTTTATGAATATGAAAAGTATTGGTCCAAAAAAGAAAAAGAAAAAAAAAGCGTATTTTTCATTATAGTCAAAAAAAGAGACATTTTTTTTGTAAATTGTTTATAAAAAAATCATTGAACAATTCGAATAAATAAATGTGCTAGTTGTTATTATTTTCGCGCGCTGCCCCAGATTTAAAAAAAAATGGTCAAAAAAGACCTAAATTTGAGTGTGATATGAAGAATTTTCGGCCGCGAGCCGATTTGAAACTTTTCAGTGATGACGTCACACACATCAATTAACAATTTCTGGAAACACTTTTTCTGGTGAATAATATTTTTATAGCAGAGTTTAAGTATCGTACTATAGCCCAGTTGCTAGAGGAAACTGAAAGACAACAAACAATGCGTATTTTTAATTATAGGAAAAAAAAGAGAGTTTTTTTTGTAAATTGTTATAACAAATTAACTGAACAATTTGAATAAATAAATGTGCTAATTAACAACTGCTGGAAACACTCTTTTTGGTGAATAATCTTTTTATAGCAGAGTTTAAGTATCGTACTAGAGGTAGCCTGAGTTCCGATCCTTAATATTCATAATTAAATAAATTAAGATTTTTATAAAAAAAAAAATCTTCGCCCCCAATAAAGATAAAGCTTTAATTTAAAAAAAAAATAGTTTAAAAATCGTCGGAACTCAAATATAAATTTTCACATCGATACGAAAAATTGCCCCTTGGCAAAATGCGAAAATGTGCGGACCAAAAATGGGCCATTTTTCGGAGGCCATTTTAAAGACGATAGCGATCGAAATTGGAACAATACTTTTCATATTAATATAATATAAGTCAAGAGGCAAAAAATAAGCACCCATAAAACGACTACAACCACGGGAAGGTTATAAATTTATACATTACTTTTTTTTAGCGTATATTGTCAATAACTCAAAAAGTTGACAAATTTTTCAAAAAAAAAATGGTACGTGTAAGTTGTTGAAAGGAATATTTATGCACAGTTACAAGCGTACAAGAACATTATAAAAAAAAATAAAAATATTTAAAAACTTGCGTGTTTTTGATGGTTTTTTGCAATTATTTAAACAATTTGTTAACCGATTTTGAAGTTTAAGGTCGCAAAATGACCACATTATGATCACTTTAAAAGGATAAAAATATAAATCGATAAATCGAAAAGGATAAATCGATATTGTTTGTTGTTTTTTAGTTATCTTAAAAAAACTGTTTTTTACCTATAAAACCATTTTTTAAACAGTCTTCCGCAACTCCAAAAATGACACACTAAATTTTCTCTCATTGTGTGTGAACAGACCAACCCATTTTTGCGCATAATTTGCTGGACCTAATTACAGTAAATTTTAAGCCTTATTTGCCTCTAGCAACTGGGTTATAGGGACTTGACCTGGTCGAATACTTGATGTTAAGTTGTTCTAAGATGTCACCACAACCAGGGTTAATACAGACTCGTTGTCTCCTATATCCCACCCCTGTCGTCCGTCGGGTAGAACCGCTAGAATCTAAACTGTTGTTGTTGTCTGTAATTAAAAAAAAATTAAAAACGACATTAATAATATTTAAACGTAACACTAGCTGACCCGACAGCTATTGTCTTGTCTTATTGGAAAATATGTTGTCATGGTAACGTGTAATGTTATGTGGCCGAATTGTCAACCCGTCATTTTACCCTGACGCAGGAGAATACATTTACGTATGATGTTACGTACGTACGTATGATACCTAGGAGCCCGGGTGGCCCCTAGATCTATATCGGACTCGACACTTGGGATGCAATACAGAATAAGCCCCTGCGGGTGCCTTCAGCCGCTATAAGTGGAGGGTCGGATCTGCAGGCAACAGGATCCTTCCAGCGACAGGCTGGCCTTGGTGAAATGGCCAGACTTTTTCTCCTTGGGGACTGTCTGGCTGTCTCTGAACAGTTCCTTCAACGTCGGAACCGTGCAATAAGTTCAGGTTTTCGTCATGACCTCTGACCCCAGTACGCCAGTCCGAAAGCCGTTAGAACAGGACATAGGAGAGAATAACTATTCTTTAGTTTACAGACAATTGAAAAATTGTAAATATTTATTTAACTAATAAACACTCAGATATTATTAACTGATAATAATTATAGTTAGTTATCCACCTATTAATACAAGGAATGAAAAATCGACCCTCAGTTATTTGTTTTAAACTGTTATTTTAATTTTAATTCTGAACGACATGTCGCAACAATACGAACATACGAACATCAAATGTTTGACAGGTAGGAATAGTTTCTATGGGAAAACGAAATTGTTGTTTTTACTTTATTAATATTTTTTTTCATAATATATGATTATTTCAATACGAACCTTTTAAATCTTCCCTGAACTTCCACAATTCATTCAAAACCAAAATTAGACAAAAAAAAACAGCCTTTCTCGAGTTTTAGCGAGTCTAACGAACAGGAATTGATTAATTAAAAAATTTATTAATTACACACACATATATATATATATATATATATATATATACCGGGTGTTCCAGACCACCCGTCCAGGCTGATTATTTCGAAAAGTAAATTTTTTTTTATCGGAGATTATTTTTGTTTTTGTTTTGCTTTTGAACTAATTCTGTTTTGTTTTTGTTTTTATTCATGGTTCTAGTTTTGTTTTTGTTTTTATTTTTGTTTTTGACTTTGATTTTTGTCAAAATCAAAGAAAATCGTTTTTTGTCGATTGCAGCGCCATCTATGGCGAATCAAAAAAAATGTTCCAGACAAAATGTTTGTCTTTTTTCATGACGAATCCGAATCTGCAAAAAAAAATACGGGTTTCCATTTGAATTTTTAAAGTTGCACCCCCTACCCCTAACAGGGGGTTGGGGGTGAGGGGTGTTTTTGGTATGATTTGATAGTTTCAAAAAATATTTGACACGTATTTTTTTGTTTTGATTTTTTTTTGAAACTTTTCGAAATAATCAGCCTGGACGGGTGGTCTGGAACACCCGGTATATATATATGTATATATATATATATAAAGATAATTTGTTATGCAAACCACGAGGCACGGTTAAAGGGAATGATTTATTTTTAATATGACAATACATTCTTATTAATAAAACAAATTGCACTGTTGTTGTTTGTATACATATATATCTGTTATATATATCGTTTTAATATTATATTTGATTAATTATGTTATCAATTGTGATCACTATTTTCTTAGTGCCTAGTCAATTTAATGTTACGACGTCGCTCGCTGTGCTGCATCTCGCTTTTATTTAACAAATTAATTACCAGATTAGTCTCAGTTTGGGACAAAAAAAATTATAGCTTTAAGGCGCATACAATTTTAATTTTATCTCAACTTTTTTTCAAGAACATTTGAAATTAACACTGATCCTTTCAGGTTATCTGGAACAAGGACTGATGGTGAGGGACTCACAGATGTTGCGAGCCCACTACTTCAAGACCGACTTTTGGCACAACGACCTGATCTCTCTGATACCGACTGACTTGGCTTACTATTGGTGGACCCCCGGATCTTGCAGCTTTGTAAGTACTTTCATTTTTTCTTTCTAATTTGTCTCTGCCATTTTATTACAATATATAACCACCTCAGAGTAGAATTTCTTATAGACTGAAGCATAGTCAAGTGTGAAAGATAAATTTAGCTGAACACCTCTCAGACCCCGCGCTGTCGGCAATTTTCGATCTCGTGGAAATATCGGAATAACTTAACGGCGTATTCTGTGTATTTGTGAAATTTGAGTAGAGAAAACTTCACTAAAATATGTGGTGCCGTTTTAGGGAATTAGACAACAAACAACTTGCATTCGTTTAACTTAGCACCTATCAGATAAAACCTCGATATATCTGGTCTGTCAAATGAATATCATCAACAAATAACCTGATTATGGAAGTAAAATGTATATTAGAAAATTGAACCGATAACCAAAATCATAATTATTTACATTGAAAATTTACTTTACTCTAGTAGTGATAACATCCAATCTCACGTGCAATGACAATGTATATTATATTTTTTAAATTCATAATCAATCGTCTAAGATAACTGGGATTCGAATACGGAATTATTCGAATAATTAATCTTATAATTAAACATTATTATATATTTATATTTTACACAATACGATGATTACAAATCACGAACAAGAGTAATGATAAAAATTTTTGCTGTTCATTTGAAAATAAGAACATTCCTTATTAATAATAAGAGCAATAACAGACACTCTTGGAGGCTTACAAAAACTAGGATTATCTACAATTTAATTCTTTATTAGTAGAACTTTAAATTAGGAAAAGAACTAAATACTATATAACAATTAAAACAAAATAAAATATAATATGCTTATGATGACTCTTACCTAATAAATTATACTTCGTATTTATTTCAAAATAACTCGCGAAATATTTAATAATCACTATGATCACCTACATAGAGTGTAAGCCTTCCATCGAGTGAATCTTATTAATATATTGTTAGACTATAATAACTGGGACGGAATGAATAACTGTTCATAAAATATAGAAATATTTACAGAAATACGCTCGCAATACCGGCTTACATTTTTCGATTTCGTTTCGATCAACTTGGCACACACTTATCGGAAGTAAAGTGAAAATAGATAACAATGATATATTTCAGTTCTGTGCACTCGACTACGTATGCACTTTACAAACGAGCTGCTAAAAATAAAAAGCGTGAGGTCTAAGTGAGATCTATTCTACCGTTTAGGGTAATGCATGCTTCAATGCGATTGTAAAGTCTATTTCTTTCGTAACTATCTATTCCTTTATGAATGTGTAATATCAATTTATAGACAAATTAAAAACACACACAATTTTTTTAAAATCTAATATATAAAATTCTCGTGTTGTGTTTTCGTTGCCATACTTCTCCGAATCGGCTTGACCGATTCTCATGAAATTTTGTGAGCATATTGAGTAGGTCTGAGAATCGGCCAACATCTATTTTTCATTCCGATATTCCCACGGGATCGAAAGTTACGCGGGTGAAACCGCGGGGCGCAGCTCGTAGTCCCTATATAATCCTTTTGGATTAGTGTGTATAAAAATAAATTCAATTTTTTCTTGGCCTTAGAATCACGTGTTGACAACGGTTGGACCGATTTCAGCAATTCTTTTTTTTTTTGTGTATTTGTACACAAAAAAATGAAAGAAAAAAATAAGAAAATTACACGGAGAAGTAGAAAATTAATAATGAAATAGAACTATATTAAGTTCTTTTTCATTTTTTTCTTTCATTATATCGACGCGAGTTCCACCGAATGGCATAAATACGAGTAGTTGTAGAACAAACACAAGATGAAATCTTTATCCCATCAAAAACATTCTGTAAAAAAACTAGCCAAGTCTCGATCGATCGAAACAAGCAGCTCCTGCTTGTTTATCTCTAAAAAGTAATGAAATCTAAACAAAGTCGTGCCAAGTCTAAGGTAAGGATTTTTTTATTATTATTATTGTTAATGTTGTGTGACTTGGCCGTTGACTTGTCATCACATGTCTGTCTTGTCTGTTTTTGGTGGGATTTCACTTCTTTTTGTAGAAACGTGAGCTTTTATATTAATACTAGCTGCGCCCCGCGGTTTCACCCGCGTGAATTTCGATCGTTTTCACTTCTACAACCAAGAACACTGCACTGTACCATTTTCAGTACTGGGTATATATCCTGCTTTAAAGCAAACACAAAATAAAACAGTTATAAAATAAATAATTATAAAATTTTCCAAAATAAATTACAGTTTGTCTCGATGCGTCAAAGAAATCTGAGCGCCATCTAGTAAGAAAAGTAAATTTGTAATAATATTAAAATATTCTTATGAAACTGCCATCTCTAATGCAACATAACAACAAAAGTTGTGAAGACATACATTAGAGATGGCAGTTTCGTAATACACATCAATATGGTGTCTATTTAAAAATACGCTATAGCTATGCAGAAGTCATACTCATAGGGCTCTACTTTAATAATATGTCTTCGATGTTTCATGTATATAATGACACATTGTACATATTACATCGCCGCCATCTTTATGTTTATCCCTAGATGAGCTTCTATTTTGCCAAATTTTGCTTTCTTTTAACTTCGGAACTAAATGACCTACAGATTTGAAGTATTTGATTGTAGCTTACTAGATGACGAAAATTTCTGCCTTCAGGTCTTATCTAGAGGTTCTCAAATTCGGGCCTGAAAATGCGGCGAAATGGTTTCTGTAAAGGATGGTACGGCAGTGTTTGCTTCGCACTCGACTTGTCGGGGACACTACCGTGCCCCCAGATTGTATACGTATAAACATATAATAGACGATAATATTTGTGTTTCTGTAAACGTAGAACTTATTAGAGCACTTGTCGTTCCAACACGTTGAATAACCTGTTGATAAGATTAATGCAAGTTGCTGAGCTAAATACTATTACTGTCTTGAGACTTGCAACTAATTGAATCAGGAAACTTAAGTAGTAAGGAGAGGTCTGCTATTCTCCTACATTTTATTTTAGTCAATTTACTAAGTTTGAATAAAGCAGGTGCCAGGTACATTTTCCAGAAGTCTTGTCTTGTCTTTTGAAATTTAAATTTCACTTAGGTACAGAGATTCCGCTTATGCCGCCACGTTTAGAAAGATGTCGCTTAGCAGTATTTTCTTTTTTGTGTTACACATCTTTCGACTGGTTGTATCATAACTCTAAGAAGTATAAAACAGCCAAAAAAGAAACTATTTAAGTATATTCTTTTTATAAAATAACACATGACCTAGAAGCGTCGCAAAGAATATAAATTTTAGAATATTTTTCTAGTTTAATTTAGTAGCAGGTATGCTATAACTAACTAGTATAACAAAATCTGTATTAAAACCCTTTGCCTAACCATGTATCTCTTTTTTTCAAATAACACTAAATCTGTAAATCGTAAAAAAAAAAGACTAAAACTTTCCAGCTAAAACTACTATATTACTAAGGCCTTCTAGTTTGTGATTGATATTCTTCTAAAGTAACTTTTAAAACATACCAAAGTATGTTCAGCTTACTTTCGAAGAATACAAAGCTTACAAACATTCCAAAAGCTAAAAAACAAAAGTCTTACGTCTAACGCTACGCTGCGAAAACATCGCTTTATTAATCGAATACATAAACGTCAGGGTAAGATGAATCGAAGGACAAACACGCCGTCAGAAAACACATTCTTTAAGTTCGTTATAACTGTGCTCGTCAATATTGTTTCAGCAACGTTTGCCGTGCCCCGTCATTGTCCGCTTCAATCGACTATTCCGCCTGCCGCGAATGTGGGAGTGGTTCGACCGCACCGAAACTGCCACCAGCTTTCCAAATGCTTTCCGAATATGCAAGGTTACAACAACTACATAAGACACTACATTTTTTCCGTCGCTCGAGGGGCATTTTTCGGGCTTTTGTATGTGTTTAGATTACTGTTTCCATGTACAGCCTGAACCACTGGACGGGTTTAATGGAAGATGTGTCATGAGATACGTCTTCATATCGCGAGTAAAACATATTAAAATATATCTAAAGCATTTGAGTATTGTTTTTGATCTAACTTTACGATATTAAATACCTGTAACATTCAAATTTTGATAATTTACTTTTATGTCATTGTTTTTGATGCAACTTTATAATATCATTTGGTCATTTTAAATATACCTACTACATTAAGCTTTAGTAAGCTTGTTTATCACCTTATTTGAAAACTATCAGTATGTCGCGTCGTAGATGAATCAGAGGAATAACTTCCACAGGTACACACAGTAATCTAGAGGATTATTTTTGGTCACCGGCCAAATTTTCAGGTTTGGTTCGGAATCAATAATACTTTCGATATTTGTAATAATAAAAAAATAATTAGATACTTGATTTAATAAATGATTAATTAATTTTAAATATAATTAGATTACTTTATCCCATGTTATAAACATATTTCTTGGTCACCGCGTGGCACCTAGCTCGCGTGTCGCGAAGCTCGGTATACTTGACCTTCGAGTCGATACATTTTATGTACGAACCACGATCCATGTATTTTTAAGGACCATTATAAATTGATTTTTATTTAACAAAATTACAATTAGACGATAATACACACCCTTGGAATGATGTTTGCTTCTTTCTTTTAAAATTTGGCCGGTGACCAAAAACTAACCCTGTGTATCCTGGAGGTGTTTTGTTTTAAATGAAAGGCATAAATTAATGGAAGTAGGTACTTACCTTATATTGAATTACCCAATATGAGATTAAAGACAAATTATCCAGCAGTACGTTATCGGCTGATATGTAATATAAAAAAGTGTATGTTTAGACCACACATCTAAAGTAAAACTTAATTATTGATTTAATACACAAATTTATTCATTAGCGTAGTTACAATGACATAACATGCCATATGATATTTATTTTTAATTACAAAAAAGTTACACTTAAATCGAATTTGAATTTTGAATTTATGTGACAACTTCCATTGGTCTCGCTCGATGTGTGGTTTTTTGTAACGCTCTCGCCAGATTACTGATCAAGCGCGCGTATAGAAGTTTTACTCCAAAAACAATTGCATAATATTATTACTAAAAGTATTCATAAATATCATCTCAATATTTATTATAAATGGTAATATGTAGGTATCATAAATAAACAGTAAATTCGATTTTGCTTAAATATATCTTCATTTACCTAATGTCACTTACATTATTAAGTCAAATCTCATCATATTATGATCAAACTCGAATCTGCAAATGTAACTACAAGCATAGCTATTGCAAACACAACCATAACTGACCATTCAATGACTATACTAAAACTATCTTACAGTGAATATAGAAACAAAACACCTAACACAAAAACCAAAATTGATTTTAACAAGGCACTGGAATATTTAGAAAAAACGGATTTAAGCCAACTACTTAAATTGCAAGACCTAAATATACTTGCGGATTGTTTGATAAGTAACCTCCAAGATTTTTTAATCCAAAACACTATTACCATTAGAATTTCACAAAAATACCGCATGATAAAACCCTGGATGACATCCGGCTTGCTCCGTTGTATATGAAATCGTAATAACATGCAGAATAAATTAAAAAATGACCCGTATAATAATATACTTAAAATAACTTATAAGAAATACCGAAACTTTTGTAACTGCTTAATAAAGAATCTAAAAAGAAAATATGAACGAGAAAAACTAAACAATGTAAAAAGAATCCAAAAAAACTATGGAAAACTGTCAACAGCATTACTCACCGCAATAAAATAGAAAATTCTAGCTGGGAGTTATTACAAACTGCAGCAACCCCACAGGAGTCAAGCAAGCAGAATAAATAGCTATTTTGCTAATGTTGGTAAGAACCTAGCGGAAGACATAATTTCTCGAACCGCGACAAATCTTTTAAACATAGAAAGTGTAGATCTTCCCTCCATCTCATTTGTGCTTCTTCAGACGAATTATGTAGAAGTATATTCAACATTGATGAGTCTTAAATCAGATAGTGCCCCAGGCTGGGATAAGATTCCCACAAACTTTTTAAAAACAGCACATGTGATTGTAGTGCCAATTATAACACATTTGGTAAATCTTTGTTTCGAACAAGGTATTTTTCCCAAAGCACTTAAGCATGCCATAATTACGCAGGGCACAAGAGTGGAAACAGAACAGAGCCCTCTAATTATAGATCTATTTCAGTTTTAACAGCCATATCAAAAATTTTAGAAAAAATACTTAATAATAGACTTACTAATTATCTCACAAAAAACAATATACTTCCACCTTCTCAATTTGGATTTAGACATGGAGTTTCTACAGAGGACGCTATTTTGACAATAAATCCGCAAATAGTGGATAAAGGAGCTAAATGCCTGGCTGTTTTTCTTGATTTGAAAAAGGCTTTTGACACTGTTTCTGTTTCTATTCTTTTACACAGGCTGGAGGAAATAGGTATAAGAGATATTCCTTTGAAACTATTTGAAGATTATCTACTCGAACGGAAACAATTCGTAAAAATAGGTGATGTGATTAGTTTGCCAACTATTTCCACTTACGGAATCCCACAAGGGAGTGTGCTGGGCCCAACACTGTTTCTGCTATATATTAATAGTCTATGCAACATAAAAGTAAATAATGCAAAAGTATATTCATATGCAGACGATACTGCTATAATCTTCTCTGGTTCATCATGGGAATTGATTCTCAGAGAGACGCAGAGATCGGACTTGCTAAAATAGCTGGGTGGCTTGATAATAATCTGCTAACTTTAAATATCCTAAAAACTAATTATATATGTTTCTCAAAATCTGAAAGAGCACAACCGTCACCAAATTTTCACATTAAAATTCATAAATGTTCACAGGAACAATACTCCAATTGTTCATGCCTAGCAATCCAAAAAGTAAAAAATACAAAATACTTAGGACTAATAGTGGACCAAAGACTTTGCTGGCATGAGCATATCGAATTGATTATGAATAGACTTCGTAAACTCACTTGGACATTTAAAATATTAAGAGATGTGGCAACAAAACAACTAATTACAGAAATATATATTTCTTTGGCACAATCAGTAATTACATATTGTTTGCCCGTCTGGGGAGGAACTGCTAAAACTAAATTACTGGACCTAGAAAGATCTCAGCGCTGTCTTTTAAAAACCATGTTTTTTAAGCCATACCGATCCCCTACAGATGAATTATATCAGTCATCTAATTTACTAACGGTCAGAAAATGATATATTTTAAAATTAGTGCTTAAAAAGCATAAATCTCTTGCCTTTGACGCAAACATAGCTAACAAAAGAAACTGCATTGTCGAGAACATAAGTAAAATTAGTTCTATGTTTGCTAGGAGACAATTTACGTTTCAATCAGTCTTTCTATAGACTAAAATTAATAAACGATTACTTATTTATCATAAACAATACTCACAATATAAAATATCCATTACACATTGGCTTAAAACTTTAACGTATGACGATGTTGAAAAATTAATAACAACGCCTTAGGTATCATGACATGAACAACATGTACACACGAACCAATACAGACA
>LUGF01029209.1:13695-25574 GCA_001625245.1 Calycopis cecrops | reverse complement strand
CTTGCACAGATTTGTTCAGAAAGTAATGCAGAATCAAACGATATTTTTTTCATATAAAGTAGTGACAATTTGCAATGGGATAACCAAATGTATGGAAGTTTAACATTGTTCTTTGTGAATTTATGTAGTCCCTAATTTATGTAGTCGAACTATACATATTGTACGAAGTTCTCGACTAATAAAATAAAAATTCTCAAATACCCTCGATTGCCACTACTAATATATACATTAATTTATATTCGTTGCATCAAATGTTTTCTTTTATTTTTGTGTTAAGTCTTTTAACTTGTTTAAGTAGTTATATTAAGAACCTAGATATGGAAGGGCGGTCTCTCCTACCACAAGCAATGTATTGCTTAAAAGGAGATTCCAAACACGATGTGATATAATGTAAGCAAGTTTTTGAAATAAAATATTTTGTATTTTTGTAAAAATATTTTTGTAAATCTCACGACACCTCTGACGTGTAAATCTGTCAAGTCGTTTTGGCTGAAACAGGGAACATAGAAATCTACATAATATATACACACACATCAAAACATACTATCTACCGTTCTTATATCGCATTCGTATTAAAATAGAATTTTTGTTATTTTAATTTGATTTTTTTTTCTTATATTTGTTGTTTGAGTTTTTTTTATTATTTTAGGTGGTGATGGCTATCCTTGTTCTTATTCACTGGAATGCCTGTTTCTACTTTGCAATCAGCTATGCTATCGGATTCGGAACTGACAACTGGGTGTATAACATAACCGGAGCTCGAAATGAAACTCTCGCTCATCAATATATTTACAGCTTTTATTGGTCTACTCTCACTCTGACAACCATAGGAGAAACTCCGCAACCAGAAATTGACGCTGAATATTTGTTCGTCGTTGCTGATTTTCTCGCTGGGGTTCTAATATTTGCTACTATAGTCGGTAACATCGGATCAATGATATCCAACATGAATGTAGCTAGAGTTGAATTTCAAAACAAAATGGACGGAGTTAAACAGTACATGGCTTTTAGAAAGGTGAGCGGGGAGTTAGAAGCTAGAGTTATACGCTGGTTTGCTTACACTTGGGCTGAAAGTGGAGCACTGGATGAGGAGAAAGTCTTATCCTCGTTACCTGATAAGCTAAAAGCTGAAATTGCAATTCGCGTCCACCTTGATACGTTAAGAAAGGTGAGAATTTTCCAAGACTGCGAGCCTGGCCTTTTGGAAGCTTTAGTCTTGAAACTGAGGCTACAAGTTTTTAGCCCGGGAGATTACATTTGCAGGAAAGGTGATGTTGGGAAAGAAATGTATATCGTAAAGAGGGGGAGATTACAAGTAGTCGCAGATGATGGAAAAACTGTTCTAGCTACTTTAGGCGCAGGTTCTGTTTTCGGCGAAGTCAGCGTATTGGAAATTGTTGGTAATAGAACCGGTAATAGACGCACAGCTAACGTAAGAGCTTTGGGTTATTCGGACTTATTTTGCTTGGCCAAGAAAGACTTGTGGGAAGCACTCGCTGACTATCCCGATGCCAGAGCCACGCTTACTGAAAGAGGCTGTCAGTTACTACGCAAGGTATAATATTGCTTCATTAAAGCTACTAACAGATGTTCCAAGTTGCAAATAGCTTAGAACAGTAATATAAAAACTTATAGAATATTAACTAATGGCAAAAATATTTTTTAGGATGGGTTGCTGGATGAAGAAGTATTCGAAAACGCACAAAACACGCAACAAAGCCTTGAAGAAACCGTACGGCAGCTGGAAAATAAAGTTGAAATGCTAAACAACCGTCTGCAAGGAGTGCTCAATGACTTGGGTCAAGATCAGGCTCAGATGGGTCGTCGCTTGAATAGACTTGAAACGAGGTAAGGAACAGTTGCAATTGAATGATATGTGTAATGATAATAATACAATTATACTCGTAGGTTTCTAGTCTAGTTTTTCTTAGTATTGTTAGTGGAATAACTGTCATTGGTTTTTACCTTCCGCCAATGTCTTTTCTTTATTGAACGACATGACCTCCAAGGTCATCTCTTTCATGAGGTCAAAAACTGAATAATTAATTTGAAAATATATCCTCTTCCCCCTCTCCCCCACATCTACTTTTGTGCATAATGTGGCGAAACTTTTTTTCTTCAGTGAACCTAATGTGTCGTACAAGTTTTCATGTTTAAATAAATTTCTAATCAGGATCATATCGTGCCTCGATCGGTACGAAGAAACGGACTTCGATGACGATGATTCGAGTTCAGTTGCATCAGACACATCAGGGCCTCGGAATTACGACGACTTAATTTACGGCGAGACTGCATCGGCTTACTGCGAGCCGATTCCTCGCCGGGGCCGCGAGCGAGGACGCTCCTTCAGCTTGGAAAGACCGCCCACCGTCCCCACATCCGCCGCAGAGCCTCGCAGTAAATCGCTTCGGGTAAAAAGAACCGACGAGTATTAAATATAGGACAAACATGGCGGTATGGATTAATTGTGATATCCTTTACTTGTGTAAAAAGTTTGTGTAGACACGTGTACTAAGTTATTCTTCTTTGTAGTAAAATAAAATCCAATATAAATACTAGCGACATCTATGCAACCACAGTTATCCTCTTACTCGTACAAAAACAGTAATTTCATGATATTTAATTTCAATAAGTATTTTAATTAAAATGTTATTCATTTTCCTGTCGTACTGAATATCACCGATATAACACCGCCGTCCCCGGGCACATTTCGAACGCCACTTTTCTGGTTTTATTGATATTTTATAGGCCACTATAAACGGGGCATTTCATTAGATGTATTGTTCGGTTACTCTGATATCCTAGAATCATATAGATAATCGAAATAGCAGTACTCACTAATCATACTTATAGCTATGTACATAAGTAATTAAGAGGTATTTGAGATTGTGCGGTATGTTAATGTGAAGATTTACTTTTATTTTTAATAAGTATATTATGTTATATTTCCTATTTTTGTTTTATAAATTTTTATCAAAGTTTTCTTATTATTATTAAGTATTTTATCAGTACGTAATATTGCTATTATATTTTATTAAGCTTAATGATGAAAGGAATGGATCCTGTAACGGTGAGCTTGTATATTGATGTCTTAGTATAGATGAACGTTCACATTTGAAAATTCAAAATGTTTATTTTAAATTGTAATTATTATTTTACTATCTACGTGGTGACACTTTGGTGATGAGAACACAATTGATGTGATGTATATTCGTTCTAGACGAACGGATATAAACTAAATTTAAAATTTAGTTATAGGGAGATACGGAAGTGTCAATGGAATAAAGCTTTAATTATTTAGGTGATTTCGAATAAAATATTTAGAAAATTTTACAAATGTACCTACTAGATGCTACGGCACAAGCCGAGTTCGACGGGTTTCCAAAACCTACGATCATCCAAATTCAAAAAATACTCGTCTAGTGCAACTCTCAGTGCTCGATTAATCAAGAAGTAACAAATACTCCGGGACTCCAAGAGGGACGGCCTCAAACATAGCGGTCCACTGTTAAACACGGACTAAGGTGTAAGATGAACTTGATAATTCTTGACAAATAAAGTCCCTGGATTGAATTTCTTCCGATTAATCTGGCATTGGATCATATATGTTCTTTATTTTTACCATTGACATTAAAATATCTTGATTAATTTATCATGAAAGGTAAATAATACTCATATTATAAATAATATTAACCAATTCATTACATATCCGTATCGGTAATTGGCCTAAATGTATTGATATTGTTGTAATAAGTATAATTGTCAACATAAATGTTGAATAGAAGTGCTATTTGAAAGTGAAAGGGGTTTGAACCCCTGTTATGGCAATGAGATTATAATTAGTAATTAGATATTACCTATATTGTTTAAGAAAATATACACTAATATTGTACAGATATATTCATATTTTCTTATTTTTGTGTGTAATGAAAGAAAACTACTGGACCTAATTTGATTTGCCAGTGTTTTTGTAAATAATTGTGTGATATAGACTATTGATGTCGAGATGTGGGCGGACACGCAGTAGCCGGCCAGGATGAATGCGAGATCCATAAATTGGTCTTCTTGGCGTTCATTATAAGAGGTTAGTGTCGTGCAGGAAAATGGTAGTCTGATGGTGATAGTCTATAATCTGTCCTCCCACATAAACATTTAATATGATAGAATAGAAAATAATGTGTGATAAAAATTACTATTTCTTGAACACCTAAATTTTGTACCTAAGTGATTGCTTTGCAGACAATTCAGTGAGCTACGCATATATTTTGGACACTTCCAACCGGGTGCTTAACAGGTCATTATTTGTGAGTGTACATAGCATAGCTTTTTATTACGTATAGGTTTGTAATTGTTTTATTGTTTTGTAGTTGTTATGAACGGTCTTTGTTATTAATTAAGTACTTGGAAGTATTTTAAGTTTTAATTACCTAAACTGAATACTAAATATATTTTTCATATTATGTTATAGGGTGTTATGATTAATTTCAGATGTTTTATGTTTAAGAGATAGATAAATGTAATTATAATTAACATTCACAAGTAAATTTAGAAGTCGTAAGAGGTAGTGCCAATCCATGTCGGGCTGACGCTACCGGAGAGACCTCCCACACACTTAATATCTACGCGCATCGCACGAAATGTCGTGTCACAGCTATGCTGGCGCGTTTGGTGCGGTTTGTGCCAGTACATATGACACAGGTGATTAAGTAAATGAAGTCATGACATGACCACAGATATTGTGCAGATATTTATAGGCTACCGAAAACGGACTGAACAGAAAAAAGTATTTTCTAGATCGAGAATACTCCTTTACATATTATTACAATTAAGCTTTATAAAGTAACACATAACCAATACTCTTTAAACCTGTATGATATTTGATTCGAATATTTGTAGGAATTGTTTTATTTTCGAATATTATTTCAGTGTATAATCAAATAAATACAATTAATTTGATGTCTAATTATAGAATTACTGTGACAATGTTGCATGTGTCTTTTTAATAAACAATTAAAATGCAGAGTTTTATCATTTTCTATTCCTATATTTGTTAAGTGTTGATAATTGATATTTATGAAAATGGAGATTTACTTGATTAGCATTTTTTTATAGTGTAAGGGGGCACACGAGCAGTCGGAGCTATTCGCGTGACCACCGACGCCCATCGCCGTAGCCCTCCTACCTCCTCCTCCCTCACGAGCCACCGGCTACTCACACACCGCATGAAACCCCGCAGCACAGCTGTCACTTTACGCCGGTTTTGTGTAAGCGAGAGGTACCTTCCCGGTCGTGCCGGCCCAATTCGGCTACATGAATGCATGCAGCGTGGCACTACCTCTTACTAAATGGAGATGCATGCATGGAGAAGAAACCTCTCTCTAATCATAGGCCTAGAATGATGGCTCTATAGGAAATGGGCAAGGGATTCCCTTGCATCTGGTTTTGCAGACGTCTTAACTTCTTAAGGCGTAAAAATATCGAAAATGTATATCTAATCATTACATAGTATAAAACAAAATCGCTTTGACGCCGTCTGTGTGTCTGTGTGCTTAGATATTTAAAGTTACGCAACAGATTTTAATGGGTTTTTTTAAATAGATACAGTGATTCAAGAGGAAGGTTTATGTATACTCTTTATATAGCTCCATTTTTGAAGTCCAAAATCCACGCGGGCGAAGCAGCGGGCGGAAGCTAGTCTTTCTATAATGGTGGTTCGATATGCACATTACGTAGATTTTGACATTGTAAGTCCAATAATCTTGTTGTACTTAACATTTCCTGATTTTTTGTTAGCAAAACTAGGTGACATTGTTGCTTTGCTACCATGACATTGGGAGAGGTAGGTACTTAGCGCTTACAACATAATACTTGGTTGAAGTTATAGCTATGTTCTAAAGAGTACAACTAGTGTGAGTGTGTGTCCCTCTCGCACATTTGATCCCGAAGATGATGTTAACAACTATGCTGCTGCGATGCGCGCACATTGTGAACTTCGGTGGNGGGGGAAGGGGGGGCAACGAATATGAACTGACATTTTCTTGATGTCTGTAGGAATAAGGTATCAAAGGCTCAAATTGCTAGTTTGATCCCATATACTAAAAAATATTTTTCACTATAGGACAATGTAAGTTTTTTTATGGTATAGCGGGGCAAACGAGCAACCAGGGACATTTTCATGACAACGCATAGAGGATATATTGGTACGCTGCCCTCCTTTCTCCTCCCACCTACATGGGCCACCGGCACCGACAGACCGCACGAAACGCGACAGCACAGCTGTCACTTTACGCTAGTCTCGTGTAAGCGAAAGGTACCTTCTCAGTCGTGCCGACCCAATTCGGCCGCATGCAAGCATGCAATGTGGCACTACCTCTTACTAAAGTAATGATTTACATTTTCTAAAGAAAGATTCCGAAACAGGTACCTTACTGACTATAATATTATAGTGCAGCGACTTGTTGACATGAGGACTACAAGCTAGCTGCGTATGCGATCGCCGAGAGTTTGGTAAGTTACTTTATTGGTCCACTGCTGGACATGCCCCTCTTTAGAACAGAACACAAATATGTTCGATGCCAGAAATATGTTAAAAATAAAGGGAAACAAATGAAGTAGTAAGAGGTCGTTGCCTCTTACTCGCACGAAACTGACGTAAAGTGACAGCTGTGCTGCCGCGTTTTGTATGATTTGCGAGTGGCCGGTGGCCCCTGGGTGATGTGGACGTCATCAAATGGACCCGATTACTAGATTGTTTCCCTATGCTATAAAAAGCACAAGCTAAGTAATTACATTTGGCATATGCATGGCCAGTAATGCGATGCTCACACCGTAAGTAGTGACCTGCCTACTTGTGACGCTGTCCCTCGCGGACCAGCAGCTCCCCCGCCACCTCCCCTCCCCCCATCTTCGCCTGTGTGCCGGTCGCACTTGAGAGGTGCCACTCGCATTGTACCTACCGCCCGCGCCGCTAGTGGCGGTGACGTTCTGAGTTTCCGTTGGCCTCTTGGCGGGAGTCGGTGGTCAACAAAAGGCTCGGACTGCTCCTTTGCCCCATTATGATATAATAAGCGTCCTTCACTCGAGTACCCGGTGGCCCAATGACACATTTGTTTTAGACCTGAATAATATCCATTAACATTAAAAAGCACGGCATTATCGTTGCGTAAGCATTGAATAGGCTTCACTCCACGGTATTCATCGCAAACCTACCTACACACCTACATAGTATATCTATATATATCTCAGGAATGCTCGACAGATCGAGATAAATAAATTCACGTCAAATGTTGAAGTTAATAAATTAATTGAATTTAATATTATTATACTTTAATGAAATTTCTAAGTCAAGACAGTCGAATGCTACGTCCGTTTGCGCGCGCCATTTGATAATTTCTCGACATCTTTAAACAATCCACATCAAATACCTAGGCACTCTCAGGGGTTTAGTCGGTATTACACTGAGTCCGACATAGGTATCTTAGGGGAATGAATTAATTAAATAAATCAACAAAAAAAAAAGAGTTACGAGTGTTTTTCACCTATAGCATAATATATTCATCTCTCTTTCATCAGTAAGGTACAAATATTTAATGTTATGGAATATAGGACACTTCGACTCTCCACCTGAATGAGTTAGTCTTAAAAATTGTCTTTTTCGTGTATTAGATATTTAACGCGAAATATTAGTCTTGAATGATTTTCCTTCATACAGCTGTATATTCGCTTTGCACGTTTTAGTTTAACTTTAGAGAGTCTCCAATAAGTTTCTCTAAAAAGAAAACTGAAAAAATCTTACAATAGCTCAGAAAACTTTTTGAGGCCGATGACGAAGAACAATAACAGCCACAGTTAACGAATTATAAATTCATCTTCAATATATTTGTCAATATTGTTTCAATATATTGTAATTTTAATGTAGGTACATTGCTGTATTCACTTATGATAAAATTTAAGTTTCATTGCAACAAAAGACTTGTCCTAAGATTCACCAAGTTTATTCAACTTTAATAGGTAAAGAAATTGTTCAAATGAGCTGTAATGTTTCAACAATTCCTTCACCACTTTTATATAACCATATCAATTAATAACGCCATCAGAACACCTGCCATCAGAATCCTTCCTAACTTCATATTTTTAAAGAAAAAAGCGCTGCGTTATCCATATAAAAGATAAAGGTCGCATACGATAGATGCATCGTAACCAGTGGTTAAATGTAAATCGAACAATGTTTTAGGTTTGGAGTACACAAGTAGGCATGAGAAAGTCAAGCAACAAAAAAGATATTAGATTCCCATGTTGAAAAAAATGTAAGTTGTTGTAAAATGTCCAGGAAAATTTACAGCTGATAATCGAAACATACTATTTGTATCGTTTTGGTCATTAGGTGAGCTAGTTCGTCACTAGAGATTTTATAGCCCGATATTGTGATAGAATTCCAAAATGTCGCATGGCTACTGTCTACTGAGTCAAACCCTAGAAGAGAATTCACACTGTAGTATTACTTGCCGACAGGAGTCAATATTGTATACAAAGACATCAATGTATTTGTATTCATAAATATGATGGTGGATTTTTATTCTATGTAAATAATGTAATTGCCAAAAACAAATTAAAACTAACTCTATGTGGTGTGTAATAGTCAATATTAATAGCTATTTGCTCTAATAGGTTTGAGTCGAAAACACGAGTTTGTACATTAGGCATTAGCCATGGCCCATGGTCTATTACACTCTGAATAAGCTCTCGTTGGGCGGTATTGTTATCTCGGGTAACAGAAGCAAATTTCAAAATTCAAACTAAAGCGCAAACTGTAAGACGATCGCGATATAGAGATACACCCAATAATTAAGCACCTTTAGGATTTAATGTACACAAAAAAGATAGTTGCGATGTTTGCCATGTTAAAAATAAGTTTATAGAGTACTCCCAACTAAGAAGTACTATTTTGTTGGCCAGGTTTAGGTCAGTTTAGTCAGTTCCAGGACAGTTACACTTTGTAGTTCCTAATTTTATACGATGTGTAATTGTGTACCTGCCAGTTACATCATTAAAATTCAAGAATATTCCGATGTAAAAATATGTATTAGACACATTCCATTTAATATTTTTTTTTCGGAACAATGTATAATTATGTATGTGCTAAAACACAAAAACCTAAAGGTTTAATAAAAAAAATCATTGCTAATGTTAAGTTTACGGCAACATAAGGCCACGTGCCGAATTTCAGCCTATTAGTCGTTACAGTTGCTGAGATATGACGATTTTAATTTTTCGAAATCTTTAAACGGCTCTCCTGTAAAATTTGCTTTTTGCAGATACACACATTTGCGTAGGACGTGTCGAAATATTCTTATGAAACTGCCATCTCTAATGCAACATAACAACAAAAGTTGTGAAGACATGCATTAGAGATGGCAGTTTCGTAATACACATCATTATGGTGTCTATTTAAAAATACGCTATAGCTATGCAGAAGTCATACTCATAGGGCTCTACTTTAATATTATGTCTTCGATGTTTCATGTATATAATGACACATTGTACATATTACATCGCCGCCATCTTTATGTTTATCACTAGATGAGCTTCTATTTTGCCAAATTTTGCTTTCGCTTAACTTCGGAATTAAATGACCTACAGATTTGAAGTATTTGATTATAGCTTACTAGATGACGAAAATTTCTGCCTTCAGGTCTTATCTAGAGGTTCTCAAATTCGGGCCTGAAAATGCGGCGAAATGGTTTCTGTAAAGGATGGTACGGCAGTGTGTGCTTCGCACTCGACTTATCGGGGGCACTACCGTGCCCCCAGATTGGATACGTATAAACATATAAGAGACGATAATATTTGTGTTTCTGTAAATGAAGAACTTATTAGAGCACTTGTCGTTCCAACACGTTGAAAAACCTGTTGATAAGATTAATGCAAGTTGCTGAGCTATATACTATTACTGTCTTGAGACTTGGAACTAATTGAATCAGGAAACTTAAGTAGTAAGAAGAGGTCTGCTATTCTCCTACATTTTATTTTAGTCAATTTACTAAGTTTGAATAAAGCAGGTGCCAGGTACATTTTCCAGAAGTCTTGTCTTGTCTTTTGAAATTTAAATTTCACTTAGGTACAGAGATTCCGCTTATGCCGCCACGTTTAGAAAGATGTCGCTTAGCAGCATTTTCTTTTTTGTGTTACACATCTTTCGACTGGTTGTATCATAACTCTAAGAAGTATAAAACAGCCAAAAAAGAAACTATAGTATATTCTTTTTATAAAATAACACATGACCTACAAGCGTCGCAAAGAATATAAATTTTAGAATATTTTTCTAGTTTAATTTAGTAGCAGGTATGCTATAACTAACTAGTATAACAAAATCTGTATTAAAACCCTTTGCCTAACCATGTATCTCTTTTTTTTCAAATAACACTAAATCTGTAAATCGTAAAAAAAAGACTAAAACTTTCCAGCTAAAACTACTATATTACTAAGGCCTTCTAGTTTGCGATTGATATTCTTCTAAAGTAACTTTAAAAACATACCAAAGTATGCTCAGCTTACTTTCGAAGAATACAAAGCTTACAAACATTCCAAAAGCTAAAAAACAAAAGTCTTACGTCTAACGCTACGCTGCGAAAACATTGCTTTATTAGTTGAATACATAAACGTCAGGGTAAGATGAATCGAAGGACAAACACGCCGTCAGAAAACACATTCTTTAAGTTCGTTATAACTGTGCTCGTCAATATTGTTTCAGCAACGTTTGCCGTGCCCCGTCATTGTCCGCTTCAATCGACTATTCCGCCTGCCGCGAATGTGGGAGTGGTTCGACCGCACCGAAACTGCCACCAGCTTTCCCAACGCATTCCGAATTTGCAAGGTTACAACAACTACATAAGACACTACATTTTTTCCGTCGCTCGAGGGGCATTTTTCGGGCTTTTGTATGTGTTTAGATTACTGTTTCCAGGTACAGCCTGAACCACTGGACGAGTTTAATGGAAGATGTGTCATGAGATACGTCTTCATATCGCGAGTAAAACATATTAAAATATATCTAAAGCATTTGAGTATTGTTTTTGATCTAACTTTACGATATTAAATACCTGTAACATTCAAATTTTGATAATTTACTTTTATGTCATTGTTTTTGATGCAACTTTATAATATCATTTGGTCATTTTAAATATACCTACTACATTAAGCTTTAGTAAGCTTGTTTATCACCTTATTTGAAAACTATCAGTATGTCGCGTCGTAGATGAATCAGAGGAATAACTTCCACAGGTACACACAGTAATCTAGAGGATTATTTTTGGTCACCGGCCAATATTTCAGGTTTGGTTCTATTATAACGGGTTCGCGAAATGTCTTTTTAAAAAAAGATTTATTTCAATTGAGACACTTTATTAGAGTTTAAACTTAGTAATTAAAATGAACTAGAAAGAATGGTAGTTGGAACGAGACTGACTGTCCGGCGCAGCGACAGTCCTAGATAACTAAACTAAACATGCTGACTCTAGTATAAGCTAAAGCCTGCATCATGGCTATGGCTTACATCGAAGGGGTATAACAGCCCCCCGGATGAGAATAAAGTTCGGGGATAAAATTCGAACTTTATCTAATTATTCCTTATTCTGGGTACATTAGTACAATTATCATTATTTGATTCTATTTCATCTGATTCTTGCGAGTTCCTTTCCTTCTTATTAAAACAAACTAACTTATTATCTATAATACATTTGTATACCTTAAACATTATAAACATTAGACTGAAAATAATTAACAATATAGTGAAGATAGAATAGTGTGTCCCATATTTTATTATGTGCGGTTGATTTATAATTTTATCGACTTGATTCAAAAGAGATTCAGAGATTTCTTTA
>LUGF01029199.1:431807-446507 GCA_001625245.1 Calycopis cecrops | reverse complement strand
ATTAATATTATAATAATAAACATCACATGTACAAAAATCATAAAGAGGAAAGATTTTTTGTTTGTTGTTTACAATAGGCTCTTTTTGTTTTTGAATTTGAGAGTTTTTATTTACTGAGAGGGCACAGGTTGACTGTGAGTGGAGATTACTTACCAGCAAACACAACAAGAGTGACTGCGACAGTCATATGGAAGCTCTTCGCTCTTTCCAGCCAGAAGAAGAACAGTCCAGGACAGAGTTTAGACAGCAGCCTGTATAGCAGCAGGTTTAGCTTCTTACACAGCGGCAGCAGGACAAGAGCACAGCACAGGTTCAGCACAGCGGCTGAGCCTCGTGATATACATAAACCTATCTGTAAAAAATCATACTAGTGTAGAGCCTCATTTTGGAAGTTAATTGATGAAGTGTGGGTTTTTAGAGGACTTCAATTGAGCAGCCAGAGTGAGTTCTTGTTGATTACGAACGCGAATTTATACAGTACCTTTAGAGCGTTTATATTCAAAAGTTAGTGTCCTGCTTAGCTTCAGTCCACCAGAATTTACACAATCTGCAAGAACGCACTATGCTATCCGTTGTAACTTTTGTCAAATATTAATAGATCCCTAAGATATGTGTTTAGAACGCTGTAGGTTATATGGGAGAGGGAAAATTAAGCGCTTTCTGATAATGCTATATTCACTATTCACTATTCACGTTGATAGTTGTAACAATAAACGTTTTAACACTTTCAGGTGCCTTAACGTCCATTAGACCTCAGTAACAACATAACAATAGATGTTCAGGTGATGTAGGTACAGGTACTTCTCGATTGTGATGGGTGGAAATCATATTAGAACTACTAAGTCATTTCGTCTTCGTGCTTGTCGTTAAAACGCAATGTATGTTGTCCAGACCACTTTGTCGGTTACCGACACTTTTCGATATAATTTATAAGGACTTGTATAAATTAAAATATAATACTGATAATATCGGTATGACATGGCTACTAAAAAGTAACCGAAACACAAAAGACCTACTCGACTATTTATGAATATATTTAAATAAATCGTGATATAACTTATTATAACTTTAATCTTTTAAGTTTTTATTAGAATAAAGTGTAGGTATGTTAGGTTGTGCAGGTACAGGAAGATGTTTTATAATTAAATTATACACTGCTCTCTGTGTACTCATTGCGCCTAAGAAATCTAGTCAAAACTGAATCAATGGATTCAGAGTCTAATTAATAATCGACAAATTATATTTAATTTCAAAGTAACTTAGAAGAATATGTAAGAAAGAAAGAAGCATATTTTATATTATGTTCGACAACGGATAGGTACAAAATAGGTATTGCACAAAGTATGAGTTTCGTGTACAGGGGTAACATTTAAAAAAAAATGTGCATATCATTTTTTAAGACAATTGGAAACGCCAACACTCCCCTCTCTCGACATAACTGCATGCAACTGCCAGTTTACGCCAAGTGTCAACCAGCCTGTAGGTAGTTTAGAAGTTTGTCTCGTTGTAGACTTCTTCGTGGTATCCTCATTGGATGTACGCTGTAGTGTGGTAATCATTAGTGAAACTCCAGACAGAACTCCCCTAGTTCTGCCTAACTCGTAAAGCTAACGTCAATAATAATAGTAAATATTCATAGCATGACTTACCCCTAATATTTGTCTTATATAATAAAACTGTCGTCCACTCATGTAATAAATATACGAATTGTAAAATATAAAAATGACTAGCGACATCCATGATATCTGCAACAAAAAAATATCTCTTTTAATAACGTAGCATGCAGGGTACAATTAAATAGGCATCCTACTACTAGTACTACTATTTTTTATTTCCCGTCCCCTCGTCCCATCCATGGAATGTTGGCTGGCGATAGTGGTGAGACGGAGATTGCGATCGCCGTGAAAAATCACTCTGCTCTTCATAAACAGCGATCGCTGTAGTGAATGCTCTTTGCGCAAACAGTGATTGAATCAACGCATGCTCACAGCGACCAGTCTGTTATTACGCGTTCGCTGTAATCGCTGGCAGCGAGCTAAAGTAAAAAGTGATTTAAAGAGTGATTAAATCACTGCTACTATTCACGGCGATTTTCTACAACTGCTCAGCGCGATCGCTGCTACTTAAATATCACTCTTAGGCACACCTCTAGCTGGCGACATGTCCTGCGCACTTTGAGTATTTAACCAAACCGAGACGCCACGAACGCAAGCGCCTATAACACAAAAGTCAGCCAAATCCCCGGGAGACGCCGTAGCCACACAACAATAATGCAATTCGGCTACATTATTATACACACACAAAAATAATGCCTCAATCTAGTTCATAAACCTCTCATTGTGTCCCCGAAATGGACCATTGATCTTTTTACCCTTGGCTGAGGGGAATGCCTGTAGGTGGCCTCTCCGGTTGGTTAAATACTCGGACCCTTTTTTTTGGGTGGCTCAGCCGGGTACAGTGTCGGGCTCTACAACTGGGCTGCTCCTACCAACTCAACCCCTGTGCCTTCAGCCGCTATAATTGGAGGGCCCCGGACCTACAAGCAACAGGGCCCCTCCAGCGACAGGCTGACCTAGGTGAAAAAGCTAGACTTTTCCTCCTTGGGGAACTGTCCGACTGCCTTTGAACAGTCCCTACTCCTACTCCCTACTGATCCCAATGCTCCAACGGAGCACACCACGCCGGTGGTCCAGTCCACGCCGCCATCTGCTAATTCAGAGGGACGGGAGGAGGAACTCCGACATTGGCTGGTCCCATCCACATGGAGACGGACCAACCATTAAACGGCCGCAGAGGACAGGGAGGACGGCAACGACACACCGCTACTCCTGCACCTCTTCCTCTGCGGCCCCACCGTCAACGCATCTGACGGTGCGCTCCCGTTCGGTCGCGGGAGACAGGGTGCACGGCAACGACACACCGAAACACCTCTCCTCCCGCGACCCCTCCTCCATGGACGCATCCAAAGCGGGCCCTGGGTAAGCCCACTCGGAGCGTCCCCTCCGGGATCCCTCTTGGTTTCACCGTGGTAAACAAACCACGGTTACTAAGCCTCCTAACTCTCTCTAACCTCACCACTACAAGGTGGAGATCCGTCACGGGGGAAATATTCGAAACCTGCGTATTATCAACTGGCTATAATTTAATGTACATGTTTATCAATATAATTAAGGATATGTTTAGTGACTTTGAACATCTGGGATGGCCAAGGTTAGCAGAGCAATTATGATCCAATAGAACCCATTATGAATACATTGGACGTCTAAATGTAACACAATGTGACATTTTATAGGTTTCACAGGAAATTGATACGATAATAAACATCCTACTAACAATGAAACTTGAAATGAAAAAGTTTTATTCGAACTTCTTGAACGTCACAATTAAATCTACCAGCGGTGCAACGTTAGCACTGACCTGAAAAAAAGCGGCGAAACAAACTCAGCGGGTCTCTTTAATTGATTAAATATCTAAAAATATACAATTACATACATCTTACAATTATTTGGCTTGGATTTTGTCTGGAATTTATAGCTAGCTATAAGTGGAAGTCTAACAATAAGACCTGGTTATTTGCTTTTGTGCAAAGAGAAGACATTGAAAAGGAAAACGGCGATATACGAATATTTATTTGATAGACATAATGTCGTACCATAATTTCATGAAATCTTATCACCACAGTAGAGCTAAAGGGTCTTTAAATCTAGTTACTATTTTTGCCTTTATTAGAAACATCTGATATAATAATAATACATAAAAAATTGAAATTAACATAAACCAATCAAATCTTATTAATCTTTCTTTCACATAAATAATACTACTTGCTGCCCGACAGACGTTGCCTTGTCATTATTGTAAAATATGATGTCATTGTAACATGTAACAATGTGGCATAATTATCAAACCGTTACTTTACAATATTGTGTATTTGAGATACCGACTGAAGCGCCATCTGCCGATCTGATTTGTGAATCTAAACCATTCTCAAATCCCCTTCAACACACACAAAAAATCGTCAACATCGATCCAGACCTTTAGGAGTATAGTGACATACACACGCACACAAAAAATATATATATTAAGATATTTTTTTTATGGTAAAGGGGGGCAAACGAGCAGTCGGAGCCATTTTCATGACTACCGACGCCCACAGACAACCGCATAGAGACTATAAAAATGCGCTGCCCTCCTTTCTCCTCCCACCTCCATGGGCCACCGGCTACTTACACACCGCACGAAACGCGACAGCACAGCTGTCACTTTACGCCGGTCTTGTGTAAGCGAGCGAGCGAGTAAGATAAAGAAAATTGGGATTTTTGACTAAGTAATGTTATTAATCAAAACAAAAAACTTTACAAAAAAATAGCTAACCTTGGCTTTAGATTACTACAGAATTTGCTGATGTGGTAACGTTCAGTTACAAAACTGTGAAACCTGTTCGTTATCTTACACTCTTTATTTCCATAAAATATAATATTATTTTATCTAAAATCTTAAAAATCCAAAAACATAAAAACCAAAAAAAATATCAAGTTAACTTTAGAGTTATTAATGGTGTAATTAACAGCGCTTAGTTTTATATAGATAGAATAAGATTATGATAAAAAAAATTTTAGAATACATTTTAATACCTACTGCGCAAGGACGTTATTAAAGGTTTTTCAAAACCTTTTTTTAGCGTCCTTGCTACTGCGTATCTTATCAGTCAGCCATCGACTGAAGCTATCAATCAAATTAAATCAGCTCTCCGTAATTTCTCTAATAATAATTATGTGTGTATCTATTCTAATATACTGAAAATACTTCTTAAGAACTTTTCATGTTCCACAGTTTGTGCAAACAAATCTAAAAGTGTAGATTTGTATACATTTACAGGAATTGGCAGAATGTAAATATACCTAGTAAGTTCTGTTACAAAGAAAAACCAGGTCAAGTGCGAGTCGGACTCGCACACCGAGGGTTCCGTAGGAACGGGAGGTATGAGCAAAAGTAATAAACGTTGAGAAAATTACACTTCCCTACGACAAGTTGACAAACTTATATATGCGGGTGCTTGCATACATTTAGTATGAACAGAACTACATGCATAAGTTGGTAATGATTTTTCCAGTGATATAAATTTTAATAACCAATTTTTAGATTTATTCCTAAATGTATACTGTAAGGTCTTACTTCTTGCCAAATTTCAGAATTCTAGCGCAACGGGAAGTACCTACTCTGTAAATTTTCGAAAAAGTGCGTTTTCATACAAAATGTGTGCATAAATAGCTATAACTTTTTATTGCGTTAACTTAGAAGTGTGATTTTTTCAAGGCATCAAGACATAACTGACCTCCGTATTTGACAAAAATTTGTCCCCTTACGCGTTCCCTTTACGCGTTTTAGAGAAAAAGGTCTTGACAGACGTACAGACAGACGGACAACAAAGCGATCCTATAAGGGTTCCGTTTTTTCTCTTTGAGATACGGAACCCTAAAAAAATATTTTTTTAATTACAAATAACATTTATTACTTTTACAGTGTGTTTAGTTTAAATACACAAACATAAAACAATCAAAAATATAAAAAGCCTATTCGAAATGGTCTTCAATGGCTGCAATACAGTCCTTTAAACGTTGAGGCCAGTTATCAATAGAAGCACGCACTCTTTCCTTGGGGAAATTCTTCACTAGCAATGTTTGTTGCAGTATGGATTGTTTTAGGGACTCCAAATTATCGTGGCGTTTAGAGCAAGCTGTAAACTTTCGAAAACTGGCCATAAATCATAATCCAGCAGATTAAGATCGGGAGTAGACGGCCAGTCTTCAGCTCTGATGAAGCTTTGACCGAGCTTTATGACCCGGCGCCGAGTCTTGCTGGAAGAACCATACTTGGTTATTGAACATAGTGTTATTAAGAGGCTACCTTCTCAGGAATGGTATCTTGATACACTTGTGTTTTTATACCTTTTTCACAAAAATATGGCTCAGTCACTCCTTCATAGCTAAACACCCCACCAAACCATCACTGAAGTCGGATAATGCCCACGTTGCACTTTGTCGACTAATTGGGAAGCTTCCTTAGAGCTTTCAGCATAAATACGGTCATTTTTGTTAAAATGTTGCTCAATTGTAAAAAAATTCTCATCCATAAACCAAGTTTTTCTGAGACCCTTTGCGTCCGTTTCGGTAGTTGTTTTGATTTTACCACCCTATTCATCTTTAGTTTATCAGTTAGGAAATGACCAGTTTCGGACTCTTATAGGCTGCAAGTCCTAAGTCATCTCTAAAAATACGCGACATGGTTCTAGGTGCTATCTTTATTTCCCGAGATTAAATATTTTGCTATCGGACAGAATTTCTTCGAATTCTTTCCCTTACTGCTTTGACCACCTTTTTCGCACGAACACTACATGGATGGCCAGATCTTTCTCTGTCACAAACAGAGGTAGTCTCATTGTACCAATTAATAGCCCGGTACACAAATGTTTGACTAATACCAAGTGTATGGAGAGTTTGAAAAGTTGCATTTGGCTCCATACCTACTTTGTGTAATGCAATCACAGCGATTCGGTTCTCTTTATCACCCCACTCTATTTTAATGTCGCAAAATATTGTACAATGTATTGGCGCCAAAATAAGAAAACACAATGAACTATCGTATAAAAATGACAGATTCCAAATTCAAATGTAATTTTTTTTTTAAATTGTAACAGTATTTATGGCCAGACTATTATGTATAGACTATACTAGTATATTTGAGCTTTGTGATATGAACAATGAATACTTTGCAGTCTATAATGTTCATGAATTTTACGTTAATTTAATCTGAAATTATGTTATGCCTCAATACATTGACTATACTATTTGCGCTGTAGCATGGTGCGGATGACAGCTGCCTGTTTGACGTTAACGTCTGTCAAGGTCACATGCCTAGGGATGTGACATTATTCGACCATGTCGATGCTACATTGACGACCAGGCTGGCGCAGTGGTACAGGGCTCGGATTAGTGGACCATGTTGTGCCAGTGGTCGCGGGTTCGAATCCCGCCTTGCTCATGGATGTTTATATATTTCTATAATAAAAATCTTAATTTTTTTTTTATGATATAGGAGGGCAAACGAGCAGCCGGAGCCATTTTCATGACTACCGACGTCCACAAACATCCGCGTAGAGGCTATGCAGATGCGCTGCCCTCCTTTCTCCTCCCACCTCCATGGGCCACCGGCTA
This sequence comes from Calycopis cecrops, assembly GCA_001625245.1. NCBI lineage: Eukaryota > Metazoa > Arthropoda > Insecta > Lepidoptera > Lycaenidae > Calycopis > Calycopis cecrops. The sequence continues at coordinate 439,296 of LUGF01029199.1, read as the reverse complement.
CTTATACACCGCAAGAAACGCGACAGCACAGCTGTCACTTTACGCCAGTCTCGTGTAAGCGAGAGGTACCTCCCCGGTCGTGCCGGCCCAATTCGACTGCATGCAAGCATGCAGTGTGGCGAAATTTTGTATCATATTCAGTTGCATAGAGTAATTTATCATAAAAATTGTATATTTTACAACAAGTGTACAAAACGAACTATTTTTATCCGAGACTTTTAGCAGACTGAGCTGAAAGCGAGGGCTAATAGTAATGTTGATGCTACAATTCTTTTAATTTTGTGCTACCCATATCAATTTCGTTTTTTATTTAAAAAATCATCGACTATCCATAGTAGCAGTTCATCCCATCACTATAGCGTTACATTATACGCATAAGAATTAGCATAATTTTTTTTCAATTAATTTTCATTTGAAGTCTCGAAAAGTTTGGTTGGGTTTAATTTAATTTACTACACATAAGAAGTGATGTAATGTTCACATATGAAATAATAAGTTGTAACTTTTAAATTACGGCAATTTTAAAGTGTGAATCGAAACGTTCCTGAAACTGTCATTCGCACCATGCTACAGTTTGGTTGGGTTTAATTTAATTTACTACACATAAGAAGTGATGTAATGTTCACATATGAAATAATAAGTTGTAACTTTTAAATTACGGCAATTTTAAAGTGTGAATCGAAACGTTCCTGAAACTGTCATTCGCACCATGCTACAGCGCACAAACTATAGGTGTTATGCTTTGTTTTCTTTCTAAAGCGGTGGCGTCACATAACGACTGTACATCTCTGAATTATGTCACAAAATTTACTTTAATATGATTTCAGCCCAATACCTTTTTTTTGTAATAAAATTGCATCAACATTTTATTCCCACGGAAATGGGTTCTATGTGTTAAATTGAAAGTAATTATAATGTGTGTTATACTGTTACATTACGTTACAAAAAATAAATAAATAAAATAAAATAGTTCCTCGTTTTTAAGGTACATTACCAAATGGTCCATGTAGGTGGGAGGAGAAAGAAGGGCAGCGCATCTGTATAGCCTCAATGCCGATGTCTATGGGCGTCGGTAGTCATGAAACGACTCCGACTGCTCGTTTGCCCCCCATACCATAAAAAAATAAAATAAAAAATATACATAATATAACATAGATATGTTTATTATGCATTATATAATAAATAGAATCCTTCTCCTATACCTATACCAAAGTACCATCAGCACACCATTTAACTGCAGAGAAGCACCGGTACATTTTATGAAAATATAAACGTTTTCCACACTCTGCAACTTTGTAACAACATTTATAATTATGCCAGCGCCATACTAGACATAATTAAAATACGATGCGTTCCACTTTCGCCATAAAACTTCCCATTCACGGCGCGGACTTGGAAAAGGACATTTTGCGTGGCTTAACAGCCGTCAAGCCACTTCAGAGCAGACGCTATTCACGACTCGTGCGTACAGTCATTCGACGCCTTTGACAGCCGGTGAATGGACCCGATGACAACACGGGGAGTGTGGACGCGCATTAATTAATGGACGTCGAACGCGCTATCTGAATGATGTAGAGACAGCTTCCTGCACGTATTTCACGGGATAAATGAAAGGCCAGGTGTTTATGTGAAGCAGATTGCATTGTTAAAACGTTCCCATTCACGGAATATTTTAATACGGGCTTTAGTTGAAATACTGTTTTATTTTAATAGTTTCTGCGTGACATCAATTTTATAGCTACTGCTAAGTCTTGTTGCATACATGCACAGATGTTAATAAATGACAACTGCGACAGCTAATGGTTAACACATAAAATTACATGGTTATATTCAGTGGAGACTAAGACTTATGTGAACGAAAGATATATATTGTGTAGATATAACATTTCTATGCTCTATAGTCACAGCCATATTATGCAGGTAAATATTAATTACCTAGGCTATTTATCCGCCCTTTTGGCTGCTATCTCGACATAACACCAATGGCGAAAGCTTCCAAACTATATTTTTCAAGTTTCAACGAGCATTGATACGGCGATTTTTTTGCAACTCAATTGCGAATTGGATCATCTATTGCGTGCCGCCTGAACAATACACACACTTCATCTTACCAAATGTAACATCTATATACAATGTCGATAAAAGCGAAATGCGTTAAATTAAACCATAAACATACTCTAAGTGCCTACAGTTAATCCGAAACTATTAAAAAAAAAGTTTACGACAAGTATACGAAAATACTTTTTTCAAACAAGTTAAATAGCGAAAAAATGTCATCATGCTTTGTACCGGGCGGTTACAGTGAACGGCAACCTCGTACGGGTGAATGACCCCAGCCGCCTATACTCGCGTTCAGCTTCAGCTCACGATACGAAATGAGAAAAACTTTTAAAAAAATCTTGTGGCTAAACTATTGTTCCGATTGATCTAATTTTTGTTGTGCAGCCTGTAAATGATACACTTAATATTTGGTTTCATTTAACGCCTCCCTCTTTTATCACCCTTGTATAAAAAAAATACATAATTAAATCAGTATTCTTTAGCTGAGTTTTGTTCCAATTTTAGCGTTTTCCTCAAAAGCCTCTTTTTAGGTATGAATTTATAGTTAACCCTTGGACACATGTATTCGCATATACAAAATGTATGAACATGTAATGACCAAACCGTAACAAAAAGGCGTTATTTTTACAGGTTATTAATTCATGCTCTCTCAATGGAGACCCGATCATGCAATCTTAATCTCTATCCTTTTCCTAAAGAGCCTTTTGTATGCGAGCTTAAAAATTAGGGCAACAAGACTGTATACTATATGTAATACGCGGCCTAGGATCGTAACCTGGAAAAAATTCTAGCTACTTTCTTCAGACTTACCTATTTCATACACGCCGATTCATTTAAAGGAGCTTACTCCTTCAGAACAACAATTAAAACTGAAAACATAAGCTATATTGAAACCTTGTAATCTTTTGTAATGTTATCTATACCTACTAGGTAATATTATACAACTGAAGAGTTTGTTAGTTTGGTTGAAAGCGGTAATCACTTGGATTACTGGTCCGAAATGAAAACTTATTTCAGTGTTAGAAATATCGTTTATCAAGGAAAGCTTTATAGGTTACTGCTTCCTCCCGCAGCTTCGCCCGCTTGGATATCGGACTCCAAAAATGGAGTTATTATACATGTAAACCTTCCTCTTGAATCACTCTATCTATAATTAAGTAAGTAAGTAATTTTAAAGATCTAAGCATACAGATACACAGATGGCGGAAAGCGACTATGTTCTATACTATGTAGTCATTTACGTGGTGGTGCTAGTTTTTTTTGTAATTTAAGATCATCGTCAAATACATTTTGGTTGCCATAAAGTTCTTAAAATGGTGATTGCAATAAATCTGGTAAATAAATAGAAAGGTATAATAAAAGGTAATTTTTGGCCCCTTTCTGCACACATTAAAATGTGAAAGTTTGTCACTTTGTCCGTATGTTTGCGACTTCTTCACGCATTAGCTACCGAATGAATTAAAATGGAGATTTTCTAACATATAGATTAGAATCTGTAAAACCCTAACTTTACATTTTTACCGGGACAAAGGGAATGGAAAAAAGCGAGGCAAGTCTAATAAATGTAAACCAAGGTTGAAAAAATTGTAAACAACAATATCATGATTGATGGCTATAATAAATGTTTATCTTCAGTATTTAAAAAGCACTTTAACTGTGTCCATGTAATTATAACGTGGTACTATTTATTTAACCACCATTATGTGGGTAAAGTGCGTGTACAATCTATGGGACACGCGAAATCAAAATTTATAACTGCTCCAATGTGCTCACGAATTTTATTAAACAGGTAATAAAACTTACCCTTAAAATTAAATACAATTATTAACAAAAAAGATTTATAACTAAGGAGGCCGTGCTGTGCAGCCGAATTGGGGCGGCACGACCGGGGAGGTAACTTTCGCTCAGATCTTACCATCTTCTATACACAGCTAAGCCGTATTTCGCGCGGTATAAGTTTGGTCCATTGGAGGAGCGGGGGAGGGGAGAGGAACATGTCATCGGTATTACAATACTGATAGTCTATGGACGTTGGTAGTCATAATTTTTTTTTTTTTTCACCACTTTTTTTATTTGATTTTTTTTTCAATTTCACCTCCATTGCTCGTTCGCCAGCTTGTACTATAAATCTTCCTAATTTGGCCTCCCCTATATTCAGGCAATAAAAACAATTTATTTATGTACACCCAATACATTGTATAATTCATGTGAAATCTGAAGGTCCTTTATACCAAAACTCATAGACTAATACCAAAGCTCAAACATAGACACATTTTCAGCTTGAACAATTTCAAATAATGCAGCAACATGTATAACTGTGGCAATGCGGTCGTTCGCAAGCCATTGACTGTCAAAGGCGTGACTGAGGCACACACGCCCATTGCACCGGAACAGAGATTGTATCGTGAGAATGGGCCCCGCGTCAAACGGTCGCGAATGTTGTGCCTGTACAGGTTTGTGCGATGTGCGAAGTCGTGAATGTTACTAACTTAGAATGGAACGATAAGTATTTACTCGGTAGATACGAGGACTGAGCAGTTGTGAGGGGGAATTGGGAGTTTCGTAAAATGACATGTGACTAAGGGCTGTCACACACTGCGCATATGCCGACAGATATGCTCTCAGCATATCTGTCAATATCGCTCTCTAGACTAAACTCAAGAAGCACCACACACAACGCGGACAACTTATATTTTGAAGTATCTGTATGTACAGTAATAGTATATTGAAGGACGATTTTAAACGCAGACAAAATCTTATCGTATCTGCTTAGTGTGTGACAGACAAAAAATTCAACCACATTACTGGTTGAATGTTTTTGCAGTTTACTTTCAAAGAAACTCTAGTTGTGCTAACGAGTTGGTTCACGGGTACCTGGCGGTGAAAAATATGAGAAATAAAATCGTGTAAAGCTTTACTGAGCTTACATTGCCTGTCTTTTGAGCTTTCGCTTTAGGATCACATTCGTTCCTAAGTAGTAGTATCTAGTAATTACTAATTAGCAACACTGTCAGTTATCAGTCAAAGATTGACTGAAGTTCTGAGACGCTATATCTTCAAATACTTCTTCAAATAACGTACGAACACTTTCTATCATCCTAAACATAAATGTAAAGTATCCGCAGCACTGCGCTATTAGCCGTTATGACACTTAAGCGACGTCCCAGCACGTGAGGGCTCTTGGTTATCATACAAGTTGCCACGCGGCCTGACACAATATGGAATATCTATTATACACTGCTAAGTCTACCGTCATGTTTTAAGGTTGTCACTAAGCACTGAAAGCTATAATAATATTTTAAAGTCAAGAAAAAAGAATTACAACAAGATTAAGAACACTTTAATTTTTTAAAGAGCTTTTTTGTTTAAACACGCTGAAGTCAGCAAATATTGATCCGATTTTATATTTTTTTCTTTGGTAGGCTCATCTATCGAGGAAGCTACAAAAATAGAGATCATTAGGTATCACTCTACGGTCAAACTCTACACCTAACCGCGTTTACGTCGCGGTCGGTTACGTCTCTGCGCACCTCACTTCAGAATTATGTGCTTTCTATACAAGTCTCAACTCCAGTCGCGTGTCGGAACTCGGAGCTTTTTTTTATGATATAGGGGACAAACGAGCAGGTGATTAGTGACTACCGCCGCCCATAGACATACCAGTTTAAATTATATCTATACATATAATAAAACAGTAAAATTTTTGTGTCTGTACATTGAATATATTTACGAAAAACTAATTGGGGGCGATTTTAAAATAGTAACAGAACACTTTACTATGATTTAAAATTTTTTTGTTTGTCTGTTTGCCCGTTTGTTCGGGCTAATCTCCGAAACTACTGGACGGATTTTCATGAAACTTTACATTAATATAGCTTCCATATCAGAATAACATAATAAGTTAAAATTTTGAATAATTTTTGAAGTCCGAAATCCACGCGAGCGAAGCCGCGGACGGAAGCTATATTTATATATTTATATATTATTACACCTACTGTTTACATTCATTATTAAATTAATTAATTAATTAAATAATTTGTTCTCTCTTTTTAAATTAAGTATAACATATTAAAATAAGTAAATTCGATAACTTTGCTGTGCTATGTATAGCCTATTTGCTGATGCGAAATCATCATATTATATTATATTCCCTGCCTAACCTAGCGGTTTATAGCGGTATAAAGGTTTTCGCTACAAAATCATAATTATAGTTTTGTGTCGGTGGCAGCCCTACAACATAGATGCAGTAATTATCTCCACATAGTCCTGCAGCTGTAATAATCTTCCACGCGGAAATCTACGTGTAATTGCAACATAAATTACGTATTTCAGCTCGTAAATATGGCCACTACGTGTATTAGCAATTCATCGTTTAGCCAGTGATATTGCTTTCAATATTGAACACAAATATTGAAGAAATAACTGGAAAATGCACTGAATATAATTTCATTCTCAAGAAATAGCGATAATGCTGCATTACCACCGAATCGAACGGGCACGGACAGGGTTGGGCCCTGTTGATTGTAGATCTGGGGCTCTCCAACTAATGCGGCTGAAGGCACCCGCAGGGGCTTAGTCGGTAGGGCGTACACTACAACGCCGAGCCCGACACAGGCCCGGGAGTTACCCAGGCTCCCCGGTATCGTGCGTAAAGGCATTCCCCTGCGTCACCAAAAAAAAAAAAAGGCACGGACAGGGTACTTGTTGCTAAATTTCACAATTCTAGGTCAATGGAAAGTATAAGTTTTAGGAAAAGTACGATTTTATACAGTAAGAGGTAGTTCCACGCTGCATGTTTTCATGCAGCCGAATTGGGCCGGCACGACCGGGGAGGTACCTCTCGCTTACATGAAACCGGCGTAGTGACAGCTGTGCTCTCGCGTTCCTTGGGTGTATAAGTTGCCGGTGGCCCCTGGAGAAAGGAGGAGAAAGGAGGGCAACGCATTTGCATAACCTTTATACGGATGTCTATGGGTGTCGGTGGTCATAAATATGGCTCCGACTGCTCGTTTGCCCCCCATACCATATAAAAAAAATTACAAAAATTGTTAACAGACTGTAACTTTTTGATGCTTTAACTTTTTTTCAATATATAGGATAATAGGATCCTGATTTTTTATTATGATGCTACCTTTCCTGGGTCAACAAAATTAGTTAGCCTTCCTCTTCTTATCGCTTCAATAGAGAAAACTTTACCCTTATATTTTTTTAGCATATTTTTAAGAAATTTATAAGCGGGCATTGAAAAATATGCAGAGTAAAATCATGTGAAACATTTCACGCTGAGTTCTTAAGTCATTTGCCCACTTCTTTTCAGAATTATGTTTGTTCTAAGGTGTATCTAAGTGCAGTAGCGTGTTTCGTGAAACAGTTTTTTTCTTAAACTAATCTATCTAACTAATCATAAAATATATCTAACTAATTGTAG
>LUGF01029199.1:415288-425615 GCA_001625245.1 Calycopis cecrops | reverse complement strand
AGCGCGGGGGTGTGATAATAGTAAGTGTACTCACAGATCAGAAATTAATTGGTTATTTGGATTACTTATGACTAAACGAAATCAAACAAGAATTTAAACTGATCAAAAAATGAAATAATTATAATCTTTCATCAACAAATAATTATGTACGTAAATGGTTATTAGCGGCGAGCGGAACAAAGAGACATAGGTCCGTCTAGCATCGCGCCTCAGCGTACAATCTGGTATGAAATAGTAGTCTATGGCGTACACTGTCGCTCTGCGTAGAAATAACAGAGAAGCGAAGCGATCGTCAAAATGGCGCGGTGTTTCGTTCAAATCTTTCAAGCCATTTAACATAAAATAAATGAATTCTTACAAGTATCTTATTTTAATCGATAAATAAAAACAACAGTTCCCTTTATAATTATTAAATACATAACTGTTATTAATTCTATAACGTTTTGCCTATTAATAATAATGTGTTAAGTGCTGAAATTTCAACTTTAATGGCTGCTTCATGATTTTTTCGTATCGAGAATATTTACAGGAAACGTGTACAAGAAACAAAGGTTCCCTTATAAATATAATCAACATAAACATATATTTTTTTTGTTGTTCTAAAATGTATACATTTCGCTAAAAAAATGTTTGAAAAAACCTATTTTGACTGTGCACAGCGCCTTAATGTGAAACTGGTAATTTTCCACTGTTCTAATAAGAACATAGAGGAAGATATTGCCGTCTCCCTCTAGTAGTAAATAGTCTCTTAAGTACGAACGGAAAATTACCAGTACATACTAGGGATTTTCCCCAAGGCTTAAATAGAGCAGGATAGGCATAGTCTTTGTTTACTTTTTGAATTATAGTGTTTTTGTTAATTGTTCCTGTATAATTTAACATTACTTGTATATAAAATTATGTATTTTACTTGTATCTTTTTGTTAAATAAAGAAAAGATAGGCGACACTTACACATAGAGGTCTGACAGTCCGAAATGTGTGGAAGGGTGTGAAAGGAAAGGGTGGAAAAATGTGCACCTGCACTCCTTTCGCACTATCGGCTGTCAGACCATACATAACTCCATACATTTTGGGACTGAGACACATTAGGCATCCGATCAAGATCAAGATAGTTACTCCGCTCTATTCAAGAAAGAAGTAGTCAGCAAGAGAGAAATAGTCTTCAAGATTCGGAAAATAAGAAGATCCCGCAAGATTCAAGAGGTGGAAAATCCAGCAAGAATCAAGAACGAAGCCCGGCTCAAGAAAGCAGCCCTGCTGTTCAAGAGAGGTCCTGGTCGGTCATCGGTGCCACTACAAGGGTGTCAAGAGGTCTCAATCTCCAAATAAGTGTAACACACACTCACATTCACTCTCTCTGTATGAAACCATAATTCTGTGTTATTATTCTGTGTTATCATTCCCTCCCCCCGCTGTTACCTTCCCCCGCCGACCGGGTGAACCAGCACCAGCAGCAGCCGTGACAGCAAGTGGCCGTCAACAGAGCGGAAGATAGAAAATACAGTCCACCGGAAACACGCCCCTACCGCGTCCACTTCGTTGCCCTTATAAGGGCAATAGTTACGGAGTGGGAGCGAGAGGTGGGTTTAGTCGCAGCGGAGTCTGCACAATAGGAGGGCCTGCATCGACGCGACACCCCGGTTTGTCGATATTGCCATCAGTAGGGCGATACTCGATAGACCACCTAGATAGGAGGACGAAGGCCCGAGAGACAGGGAAAATAATAGGCCCTCTCTTTCGAGTCGTTCTCACAAACCACCCCGTACACGTAGACCGTGTACATAAATTATCTGCAGTATTAATTATTCTAATATATGTATAAATATATAATAACATGCGATTTATTGAAGTAAATTATTAAAACACGACCTACAGCAAGCGGCTGGCCCTTATGAGGGGGCTCTTTCAACTTAACGACGCGATGCGGCTACCAGCAGATATTGTTTAATTGGTATACCCCGGATCGATTGCATTGAGACCGCTAACTTCGGGTGCACAATTCTTGTTTATTATTTGATATTATCGAAAATTGTTAAAAGAGAGTAGGTATATTTCATCCCTTCATCCTACTTTTGACACCACTGTTACGGGGTGGTTTTCTGGAGGGGTTTTAAAAAAACAAAAACTCAGATTAACTCCCTTTATTCATTCTAATAGGTATACAGAACTTGTATTTTAAAACTATGTGCCCACAACGAAGTCTAAACTCGATCTAATAACTAATTTGTGATTGTGAAATATAAAAAGTAAGTAAAGCTGCTGCTAGGCTCACAATTCTTCTTTCAGCCTTTGTTTTTGTTTGCCCCAAAGACTTAGCTTTTCGCCATATATTTAACGTCCACTGATAGTAGCATCCTTTTACCGTGATTTTGGGAAACACTTTTAATAACGCGTTAATTGCGCCTATTTCGTAGTCCCAAAGTAATTTGATCATGAGTTTTGGCATGAATATAAAATCTTCAACAAGGAGATCAGACTAGGTCTATAATAATTACTGTCATCCATTAGGTCACGTTAGCTTCACATTAGAGATAAGGATAAAATCATAATATATTACTAGGTAATATACCTACGAGTAGATTAATTATTACATTCAAGAGCACTGCGCTAATTAAACTAGGGGTGCCATCGGTCCGAATTAAAGTTCCCATGACACCCCCAGGGGTATCCTCCAGGGGAGCCTTGGGTCCGGAATGGACTTGAAGACGGGGGGTGCCATGGGTCCGAAATAAAGTTCCCATGGCATCCCCAGGGGTATCTTCCAGGGGCGCCACGGGTCCGGAATGTCATTAATAGAGAGTTTAATTAACATAATCAAGGTATTTTTAACTAACGCAAATAGATGGATGAAGCTACTGGCACGTCCCTTTTACTCGTACCACTAAGAATGAAAAATTAGTTAAGTACAACTTCTGTGTATTAGATTTTTCAGTGTTTTCATTTTGTTTATTAAAGCGCGAATGTCGTATTAGACAATATTTATGAAAAGGAGAAGAACATACCACGTGATTTTGTTGCTGTATGACACCTGGTTCTGCTTTGTTTACAAGTTACAACTCTCATCTGTCAAAACTTTAACTGACTACGCAAAACTATGTTATTTTAATTTTTTGTATTAAAATTTAATCAATTTTATATAATATTTGAAACTATAGTGATTAATGGATCCACCTTCACCATGGAAAACTCCAAAAGAAGTAATGCAATTACACAAATTGAAGAAACGAAAGAAAGCATTACAAGTAAGCATTTATTGTTTGATCAGTACTTATTTATGTTATTTCGGCTTTAGAAATTAATTAGACACGCAGTAAGAAAAAACGACGAAACTCATCATGTTTTCCTGTGTAAGGATGTGAAACTGAGCGAAGAGCATTTGAGCGTAACGCTTTACCGCGCTTATATCGCTTCACACCACTTTCACTTGAACATTATGTCCGCTTACATGGAGTAAAGCCGTATGTCAGCACTCGGGACTGATCACGCAGTTCCTTTTTTGTTTGTTAAGCATTTATTTATATTACATATTATTTTACATCTTTTTTAACGTTGGCTTAAATTTAGGAGCGAATGAAACAACCATCAAACAATATAAACGAAGAAAAAGTAACAGGATCACAGGTGGATCTCGATTTTTCCAGAATTCTGAATGGAGATAAAAGAAGAAACCCATTTTCCAAGTATGTTAATATCAAATTGTTTGAGTATCCATAAAATCAGCTGTTGTGGCCCCCTCTTGCTTTTGCTTTGGCGTGGTCTTTTATGGGCTTAAGTCCATAAAAGACTACACAACAATATAAACAAAGCATTGCTAACTAACTGCACTATACCTATAAATTTGTATTTAGTTAGGTGGGAGACATAATATATTGTCGCCTACCCGGTAAATTAAGAAATCAGGAAGCCGAGAGCTGCTAGAAGATGTAACTTCCAACAGTGGCTCACTTTAGTAGAGTACTTTGCCCCAGCTATGTCTTCTAGCTCTACTCTCTACCAAAATAGTTTTTATAAATCTATACACCTGAAAATCTCATTAAAATATGATCTCTATCATAGTATAAATTTCTTTAATATAATTTGATTATTATAAAAAACTTTTCAATGGAGTTTGCTTAATGCTTTTAAAAGTATATTCTAGATTAAGTAAGTTATCTATAGGTAAATTCAATAAAATATATTGTAGTTGAAACTACATTATATTACATAGTAATATGAAAAGAAATAATGTGAAATAACTAAAAATAAAACCAAGATTACTGATAATAACTAAAATGAATCAAGGAATAGTTTAAATGTAGAACTTTTCTATTAACAGTGTATCGAAAGAAAATATTTTTGTTTACTAATATTAAATTTAAATTGTTTTTACAGAACAAATAATAAAGATGAGAAAAAAATCAAATTAGAAAATTCAAGTCCAATAGATGAATCAAATGATAAAACACTATTTGCACTTTTAAAGCTACCAGCCAAAGTACCTGAAAAACCCTCGCAAGATGTTGACTCTGAGAAATTAACCACATTCTCAAATTTATTACAAAAATTCACAGCTGATCATACTGTAAAAACTGTAAGTTTCATTCAATTTAAAAGTTATGCTAATTTTTTTTTATTAAAAAGTGGACTACAAAAAGTTATCACAGGTTTTGGTTAATTGTTAGATGTGAGTTAAACTAGATGATAATAATAACCAACCTTCCCTTCTTTACTGAATCAATTACACATTTTGGATTTTATATGGTTAAACCATCCAGACCCATGTAAAATGTAAAAGAGTGCCTTGCCTTCATTGACATGCCTTCACATCAGTGCAAAGAAAGCTTCCTAGGGTTCTGGATCCTATTTGACCTTAATATAATATTTAACTTTTTCTTACAAGCTTACTATGGAACTTCAATAATCTGCTGCGATAGTTGGTAAATATTTTCAATACTTTATATAAAATAACCTCATTTAACATTGTTTTCTTTACTATAGGGGAGAAAACATAGAGCCAGTACTTTTGCTGCCCTAGTGATCATTTTAGGAGTAAAGTGCTAGCAAAACACAGTGACACAGGACATGTTCACATATGTCATAATATGATACATACCTACAAACGAAAATTTGCTAGCATTTGGTTCACATGTCAGCCACTAGTTAGTGTGGTACCTTGAACCTTGATATATGTTGCAATTCTGCACCATGCAGAAATCAAGAATTTCAATTAATATTAAATGTTAACAATCAAATATTGTATCGAAAGAACATATCCAATCATAGAGGTAACTACTGGTGGTAAACGATCACAAGAACCATCACAGAGACAAAGTTTTGCAGGGGGAGAAGACACAACTAAATTTGAAATCTTCATGATATTTTCACTTCCTTTAAGCTATAAACCATCATAATCTATGTAGTTGAAACAGCGATTGTGATCGCTGCGAAAATTCACCATGTGCTGTATGCGTCGCTGGCAGCTATCACAGCGAACCCGTAAACAGTGAAAACAGTCGCTATGAGCATGTAGTGAATCAATCGCTGCTTGCGCAAAGAGCGACTGCAATCGCTGTTTACTAATAGCAGGGTGATTGTTAGCAACGATCGCAATCGCTGTCTAACCATTACTATTTACCATCTTAAATTACAAACTTATTTTCAGCCAGTTGCAGAAACGAAATATACACATTTAGCTATAGATTGGGGTTTAAAAACTAAGCTGAGGCTGATGTCTCCCAAACCATTTCCTTGGACTTCAAAACTCAAAGCAAGTGAAGAGGCTTCAGGGATTACAGGGTAACAATACAGTTTGATTTAAACTATAGGTAGAATACTAAAAATTTTAATGTAAATTAAAATTTTCATAGTACAAAGAAAAAATCTTCTTGTCTAATTGGCTTAGACCTTAGGTGTAAACCTAAGGTCTAAGCCAATTAGACAAGAAGATTTTTTCTTTGTACTATGAAAATTTAGTTAAAAAAATTTAAAACTTATGTTAAAATTGTTATGTATATTAATGTTAAAATTATGTTGAATTTTACAGACATAGATTATAAGAACGGAAACGAATAAATAATAACCACTTCTAACACACTTCACAACTAGCCTAGAATATAACTTTACTATTACTAAATAACTTTGAGAAACAATTATTTATTAATAACACTTTAATATAGATTACTGAAAAATTTATGAAAAAATTGATTTCTCAGTTTTGTAAATGTCAGTTAATGAGTTCTTGCAGTAAGCCTACGATATAATATAAAATCTATCTTAAGAGCAATTCAGTTTTAGCATTAGTAACTATTATAATGTCTAATATGTACTCTATATTAAGTTTGTAAAATTATATACAAATACATTGTATAATAACAATAACAAACACAGACTGAAAGATTGACTTTCACATTTATAACCTAAATAGTAGGATAATAGGATGATACCACTTAATAGTAGCGGTAAGTCCACCAAGATTGACCATTGTAGATGCAAAAAGCTTTACTATATTAGGTATAAAAAGTTTATTTCTAAAGAACAAAGTATTAAATATTTTCTTGTCCTTTACATCAGGTTTGTCCGATGTCTGGATACCACTTCGTCTCCCACCCTGGACACATCTCCCCGAGCTCGGTTTCACCAGACCTGTCTGTACTGGCAACACCCTCATCTACCCTGGCTGACGCTGTTCCCTCGCTCGTCCGGTAAAGTGGCGGCTACCAGCTTTATGGCAACTAACGAGGAGGTGAAAGAAGCTCTACTCACCGAGTGGACCGAGAGCTTTAGGTCGTTGTTTCAAGTAAGTTTCATTTAATACTGCTTAACATATCTTTCAATTACGGTATTAAAGAGATAATCAATGCAATCATTTAAACCCCAAAAGCTAATTTGCGCGTTTACCGCGAAAAAGTTACCCTTTGTCGTATCTCCTCGCTTTCTGAACACTCTCCTAATGGCCACAGCTAGCATCGGAATACTTGGCATCAACATATCTAGTAACGTTCAGTTCCGCGATCATTTGGAATCAAAGTCTAAACTTGCTTCAAAGGAGATGGGTGTGCTCAGTAGGGCAAAGCAGTACTTCACGCCAGCCCACTGACTGTAACTTTATAAGCCGCAGCTCCGACCGCATATGGAGTACTGCTCCCATCTTTGGGCAGGAGCCCCGCAATATCAGCTCAGTAGCTGTAGTAGTAGTAGGTAGTGGCACACCACCTGCTCGTTTGCCCCATGTTACATAAAAAAAATCATGGGCAGGATCTGAGCAGGCGGTGCTTCACCTGTATCTTGAAGAGAAGAGCAGAGTTAAACTATCTTTTTAAAATATAATATGTATATAATTAATAAATTTTTTTAACACATGATAACGAAGACTGGTATATTTATCGTGAGCCATAATTAATAATCCCTCGAAAAGCCGCATAAGGCTTGGGAGCCAAGGGTTGGCCACCCCTGCACTCTCCGGTGCACTAGCCTTTTGGTGACGTCATCATTGATGACTCATCAACACCAGGTGTCGTCGAGTAAGACATACTGTGTGCACAGTTGCTGCGCGCGCGGCACTGCCCGTACTTCTACGTGTGCGCGAACTCGTTCACGGTGCTGTTCCGCGCGGCCGGCGTGTGCGGCGCCGACGAGCCGAGCGCGCTGCTGGCGCCCACCAGCCGCGGGCTGCGGCAGACGCTGCGCCAGGAGGGTGAGTGCCCGCCACTGATCTCTATATATAGATATACATTCTGTAGTACCTGTCACAGGTATTGCCACGCTGCGTGCCTTCATGTAGCGGAATTAGGCTGGCATGACCGGGGAGGTACCTCTCGCTTACACAAGACCGGCGTAAAGTGACAGTTGCGCTGTCGCGTTTCGTGCGGTGTGTAAGTAGCATGTGGCCCATGGAGGTGGGAGGAGAAAAGAGGGCAGCGCATCTGTATAGCCTCTATGAGGATGGATGTCTATGGGCGTCGGTATTCATGAAAAGACTCTACTATTAAATAAAAGTCCACCGTTAATGCTACAGCTAATCTGGTGTGCCCATTGAGAAAGCTTGCCTTTGCTATTCTTACATCCAAACATTTCAACTAATGCCACGATCGCTTTAGTTGGGCCCAGATAGAGGTTACAACCTGGAATGACTTAAAAATACTAGCTAAGTAAAACGCGAGGCACGGCTTGTAAATATATAAATGCACTGAAGCATGACGTACTCGTATGCGCGATAACATTCAATTTAAATATTTCGTCAGGATACCATTACCATTACCAATAGATTCATATATAATTTTTTTTATACTTCTGTCCCATATTTTACATTTTTTAATGGCTAATTAATTATTGTACCTCCTTGGTTGGCTAATTAATTATTATTCTGTTTCCTCGACCCTCTGTCCAAATTACAAGATGCAGGTATCAGCTAGTCAATACAAAATTTAACTTATTTTAGACGTCGAATTCACTATGCCCCTGCGACCCGACCACAAGAAGAAATTGAACACGTCGGACGACGAGCGAGGGAGGAATTCCTCCTTCGACAGCTGTTACGAGACGATGGAGGGAGGAACCGCGGAGGAGAAGTATGGAGATGAAGAGGATGACGAGTTCCTCTCGCAGATGGGGCTCGCGACGGAGGAGATTAGGAAGATAAATAACGCACAGGTTAGTTGGTTGTTCTATACTTGTATACCTATCATAGATGTGGCGTTACAAGGATTAAAAGGGCTCAATCACACTACATCGCAAGGAACTAAAATTTTTTCCTTAATAATATTTTTTATTGTAGGTATAATATTTATCCCTTGCCTTGTAAAATAATTCCTCTCCTTGTCCTTCCCCTCCTTGTAAAATAATTTTTTATCCCTTGCCAATAAAATAGTACCCGCAATATCGTCGAGGCCACTTTAGCTATGAGGCAGCAGATGAAGGACCCCCTCTTCCTCCGGGCATGATAATCAGCTATTACGACTCCAGTTACTATACCAGTAGCAGTTACTATCATGGATAGTAACTCAGTCGTAAGAGATCGTTCAGGTGACGAATGCCGTATTGCAGTACCAGCTATCCACATATATAGAGATTATTGTTCCCCAGACACGCGTGACGCAGGCAGCGGAGCGGTCGGTGGACGGCGCGCACGAGTCTCTGGCAGCGGTGCGCGGCGCGGACGCGCAGGCGCTGTTCGACTGGCTGCTCAACTGCCGCTCGCTGGCGGCNNNNCCGACCGCCGGTGTACCGCCCACGCTGCTCGCGCCCACCGCCTTCCACGGCGCGGCGCTGCAGTCGCTCAAGGTACACCGCCGTGCATATACTATTCACACACATGAACACTATTATGCACGCTTGCAGCCGGTTTGGGCTGGCACTACCTCTCACTTTCACGATACGGTACTCATGTCCAAGTTTTTCCTTTTTATATTTTTTTACATAATATACTCGTACACTGCAGGTGCGAGAGAACACGCTGTGGGTGGAGAGCGTGCAGTACCACTCGATCGAGCTGCGCGGGCCGCTGCTGCCCACGTCGCTGCACGCGCTGCTGCGACTGCTGCGTGCGCCGCCCGCGCCTGTCAGCGCTGCGTTCGCGCCGCACGCGCCCTCGCGCGCCTTCGCCGCCGCCGCCAGGCTCATCGCACAAGGTTAAATAATAAAAAAATATGTGTGTACTTTAGAGCCCACGACTTAAGTAAAACTTCTTACACGGAACGTAACTGACTATAAGAGGGAGAGAAAAAATATGCTCGCGCACTGCTATTTCTTGGTACTTCAGTAATATGTATAAGAAACGTAACTCACTCTTTCAGTCTTCACTAACTTATATCAACTTCAACGGTTCAACTCGCCCGATCACACTTTTCGTAACGCTCTCGTCACGCATTCATCAGCTTACTCCCCAAGTCAAGTGCCCATAATTTGTTTTACTCCAAAAAAATGCCGCCGAGTGGTCCGTGGAGGAGGGAGAAGAAAGCAGGGCAACGCCTCTGGTCGACTTCAAGAAAATGGCTCCGACTGCTCGTTTGTCTTTCTATTCTATAAAAACTAGATTTTTTTGTGAGACAATGGATACAGGTTACATTAAATAAAACAAGTAATCAAATTAGAAATTAAATTGTATCAAAAACTCGTAATTGTTTACAAACCGTTTTAACATGGTCTTAAATATTGCAACCAGGCGCGTCCACAGCGCATGCAAAATGTCAAAAAATTATACAGAGCGTCCCACTGCTAGTTCAAGCGGCCATCTCATTAATAAAATAATACCTTCAAAGAAACAGCCGCCTGGAAGGCAACCTGTTTTCTATTATATGAAAATATCACTTAGCACCTTTCATACTATTTTTTTTTTTTAATATTTTTAT
>LUGF01029199.1:382709-401954 GCA_001625245.1 Calycopis cecrops | reverse complement strand
GCCGCCGCTCGCTCCTCGTTCAGCCACAAAGTGTGCAGCTCTGTGAACCCGCCGTCCGCGATGTTGAACATGAACTTCCGACGCTCCACCTTCAGATCCTCGTCTTCTTTGACTAACACCACGTCGTCGTCATCTTCTTCTTTCTTCTCGTCTTTCTTCTCAGAGCCCTCCGATTCCGCTTTGTCGCTCTTCGCGTCTTCCTTCTTATCCTCCTCTTTGATCTCCTCTTTCACTTTCAAATCCTTCTCCTCAGGCTTCTTCTCGTCTTTATCATCCTCTTTAGGCGGCTCCTCGTCTACGGACATGCGTCTCTCCTCTTTCACTTCCGCTTCCTTGGCGGGCTCCTTCTCCTCTTCTGGTTTCTCCTCTTTAATATCACTAGTGTCCATCGGCTCCTCTTTATCTTTGTCTTTGTTCTCCACCTTGTCTTCTTTTGTCTCCTCTTTTTCGTCTTTCTCGGAGCCTCCCGGAGTGGGTGCTTGTCCGGAGGTCTGTGTGACTTGGGTCGGCGCCGGTGAGGGCGCCGCGGATGTGATGGGAGTGGCAGTGGACGGCGCGGGACTGGGAGCGGCGCTCTCACCCGCTATCTTCACCGGCTCGACGGGCTTTCGAATCAGTTCGGGCATACTGTAGTAGCCGTTGATGTGTTCAAACTCTTGCACCTTCTTCCTAATGAGACTCATGACACCGATTCGAGTTAAAACGTGCTGTCTGGACAAACCCTCTCTAGGAACGCCGTCGGCGAACGATTCCGCGTTATCGGCACCCGGCTCGCACAAGTGACGCATGAATAGCGAAACGTACGCCTTGAAGTTGCGTTCCGATTTTCCTCTGAGATCTCGGACTAGCCATTGCGAGTTGAACGCATCTTGCGGAGGCATGCCGTATCGCATGATGGCGTTGAGGAAGGACTTTCTCTGGCGAGCGTTGAAGCCGAGCACCTCCATGTTGCCGCCGACGCGAGCGAGTAGGGGTGGCAGCGGCCTGTCTCTCTCCTCGCGCCGCTCCAGACGTCTCTTGCTGCGCCGACTGAGAAGGTCGCCGTTATCGTTCTTCTCGTCAAAGTCATCGTCCTCTTTGTCGTCTTCGCTGCCCTGCGAGAAGTCCGAGTTGTAATCTGAGCCATTCTCCTGCCACGTGGAGTCTTCTCTGTTCTCAGTCTGTGCGACGCTTCCGTCGTTGTAGTTCACTTGTTTACGAACTCGTTTACCTTTACCGAGAGTACGGGCCTGATCCTCTTGATGCTGTTCATAGTGATGTCTCAGAAGTTTGATCCAGTACGCCGGGTCGGTGTTTTCGGCTTCCTGCTTAATAATTTCAGTATCGACTTCCTCCTCGCCGTCGCCTTCTTTAGTCGAATAAGAAGCCACCTTGAATGAGCTGAGATATTCATTGGCCCAAGATTCTTTCTGTTCGATACCTTCCTTTGAACGATCCAGCAATTCCGATACTGCTTTGTCATCATAGTGAATGGCCTCCTCTTTACCATCTTCTTCTTTGAAAAGCTCTTCAGTACCGAATCGCAAGATATCATCCAACTCTTGTTTGGTGAAATTGGCCCCTTTGCCACCCATTCCAGGGCGTACCACTAAATGCGTCAACATCATCTTTCTCTTTGCGACTTGCGTTACTCTTTCTTCAACACTGTTGCGTGTCACGAACCGATATATCATTACTTTGTTAGCTTGACCGATACGATGGGCACGAGAGAAGGCTTGAATGTCGTTATGAGGATTCCAATCTGAGTCGTAAATGATGACAGTATCAGCAGTAGCCAAATTGATACCCAGACCACCCGCGCGAGTCGACAGAAGGAACACGAACTGTTGAGCGCCGGGCGCGTTGAACCTATCGATAGCTTCTTGACGAATAGTACCGGTGATGCCACCGTCGATTCTTTCGTATTTATAACCTTCGCCTTCCAGGAAGTCTTCGAGAATGTCCAACATTTTTGTCATCTGCGAGAAAATGAGCACTCTGTGGCCTTGCTCTTTCAACAGCCTTAACATTTTGGACATCAATACCAGTTTACCAGAGGCCTTCACTAGCGCTTGAGTATCGTAATTGCCGTGAGGACCGAGCGGTGCCTCTTCGGCTGCCACCGGGAAGAGATATGGGTGATTGCAGCATTTCTTCAGATCCATCATGACGTTAAGTAGAGACACTGTCTGACCTCCGCTCTTAGGATTGAGAGCTTCGTAGTTTCTGGTAAGAATATACTTGTAATACTTTTTCTGCATGGGCGATAACTCGACACGCACAATGAACTCTGATTTAGTCGGCATGTTCTTCAACACGTCAGCCTTGAGACGGCGCAGCATGTGAGGCCCGAGCATCTCGTGTAGCCTCTTAACCTGCTCCTCTTTCGAGACATCCGCAAACTCGTTCTGGAAGGCCGCCAGGTCATTGAACTTGTTCTTGTTCAAGAAGTTTAGAAGATGGAACAACTCCTCGAGGTTGTTCTGTAGCGGAGTACCAGTGAGCAGTAGTTTGTAGTTTATGTGATAGCCCGCTAGCAGACGGAAGAATTTGGACTGATTACTTTTGAGTCTGTGCGCTTCGTCCACCACTAGAACGGCCCAGTCGATCGAGCCTAGACATGTGGAATCGATGGAAATTAGTTCATATGACGTTAACAGAACGTTGAACTTCACTTGAGATTTGATCTTCGAAGGTCTGCCGCCTCTGTTGGCGCCATCGTCAAATGTAAGTTCATTCTCTCTGATGACGGCTCTGGAGTCTTTGTCACCGACGTACGTGATGCAGTAAAGATCCGGAGCCCAGAGCTCGAACTCTCTCTCCCAATTGATGATTGTCGAGAGCGGGACTGACACAAGGAAGGGTCCCTTGCAGTGTCCCTCCTTGAAAAGGGAGTAGAGGAATGTCACTGTTTGGATGGTTTTTCCGAGACCCATCTCATCGGCCAGAATAGTGTCGATTCCTTGGCCCCACGAATATCTCAACCAATTGAGACCTTCCAGCTGGTAAGGATGTAGCTGCATGCCCGTTTCGTAGACAAACGGAGGCTGGTCTTCGTACTTTTTGTTCAGATTGGTGGTCGGACGCTCAGGCGGCGGGTTGTACTTCTTGGGCTTAATCTGTAGTCCGCTGCTGCTTTCGTCGTCGTCAATATTATCGCGATTCTTACTTTTACGGCCGGCTTTCTTGCCTTTGCTGCCCTTGGATTTTCCTTCAGAGGTGATACATGCTCGCATATCCTGTAATTAGATAATGAATAATAGAACTTAAGTTATATAATATGTAATCATAAACAATAAGAGTATAAAAATTGATTATATCAACAACACATAACTTCTATGTATCACTGTATGTATCACTACATAATTGAACCGTTAAAATACTGTATGTGTTACTCTGAACAAAATTGTGTTATGGTTTCTTACATTCAAATTTATTATTATTTAATATTTATTAATATAATAAAGTAAGTACCTGATAGAAGTCAATAGCTTGCTTCAATCCAGCAATGTCCTCATGCTCAGATTCCCAAGTGGCCTGGTCATATGATAGATCTCTCCATTTGACGAGATAGTACGTGGTGCCGTCACGTGAAGTGCGGTGGTTAATCACTCTATGTATGATCAACCACTCTGGCTTAACACCATACCTTGAAATAAGAAATAACATTATTGATATTTGTGGGTTGTGTACATTTTTGAGATAGTAACTATGTAGCTTGTATGTTAGCTTAAGTAGTATCCTCAAAACTGGCAGCTGCTGTAGCAACTGCAAGCAATGGAACCGGCCGAGGATATTAAGCATTTGTAACGTGCGTAAGTCGCATATGCTGTCGTACATTATCGTTAGAATTATGAAGTGGTGCGTTTCGTTCTCAGGTAACCAAATTTGGAGGGGTACAAAAAGTCCTTGTGCAACATTGGTACACAACATTTTATGGTGAGGATATTCACGACAATAATAATTCTCCATCAGATGATCTTCAAACACAAAAAAAAAAATGTTAAGTATAGGCATGAAACATTTAATAACTTAAGTCTATGACGGACGATATGTTACCGATCGTTAGTTCACTAGTATTTAAGTATGTTTCAGCTACAACTTATGACAGTGGACATACCTGTAGTACTTCTCCTCCAGTATCTTCTCGTCCGAGTCCGTGTCCTGCTGGCCCTTCTTGAGCCGCCGTCTGCCCTCGCGCTCCTCCAGCGCCTCGTCCAACTTGGGCGGCTCCTCGGGGTCATACTTGCGCATGTAGTAGCGGTACATCAGCGGGTGAAACACGTCCAACTAGAAACACCCAAGAGGTTTAGTTAGAGGGGGCAGGACTGGCGAGATACCTCTCGCTTACTCGGTGTAGGGGTAACGACACACACGCTACTTTTGGCAGCGGCGATCGGTGATTTTGCGAGTACATCGAAGCTGCATCACGATTTAGCGACTCTATTAGTGCTTTATTCGCGGTATCGGATTCGCGCGATGTTGCGTCTGCTTCGATGCTCGTCGCGTTCTGCGATTTTAAGTGCGCAATGGGGAGAGTCTGGTCGCTGCATTCAGCATTTCTAAAAAGCGACTAAATCGCCGACCATCGATGTCATTTTGTAGATATTTTACTGGTTTTAACACAATAAAATATTTATAAAAGGTACTAGCAAAAACATAAACCGATCAAACCGAACCAAACAAAAATCTATGTTTTTGAGATATTATATAAAATAATATTAAACTTTATAAATCGTACCAAAGTCATTAGTATCTATACTACTATTATAAATGCGTCACCTGTAGTTCTGAAATCCAACTGCAATGCCAATATGATCGCTCATGCCACTTAACGAAGAACTCTCTTGAACGAGGTGCTTTTGACTTTGCTGGATGTTCTTTCCATTTCCATGTCAAAATTTTTGCTACTTTTCCATCTAATGGTGGACACTGCAAATACAACAAAAGATATCAGAATAACACACAATTTATTGACGAGAATCGAGATCGAGAAAATCCCTGGCCAGATTTATAGGTTATAAAAAGTGAATGGTGGTCTCTTCGAAAAGACATTACATGATGAAAATGTTTAAAAATAAATTAAAATTTACTTACACTACATCTTGGACATTTCCACTCCCCGTCAGGCACCTCCTCCAACGGAGGATTTAGACAGAACCGATGGTAAGCAGATGGACAGGAATCACAGCACAGTAGTTCACCTCCATCCTTGCAAATTCTACACAGAAAAAATGTAATTGTAAACTCTTTATCATATATAAAAAGAACTTTGCGACCAAAACAACTATTAGGACAACTACACTAAACTCAAAAAAGTATCTTGTCGTTCTGGCCTAGATAGTGATGATCAGTATAGGAAGGGCAAAAAATATCTTATGGGCTTTATCTATATGTTGCTAGCCATAAGGAATGGTTTTCAATGTGTTCATTGTCATTGTGCAAAAAACCTGCCACATACAAGATTATACATAGACGCTTTGCCAATTTTTCCTCTTCAAGACTTTATTTTCCAGATATCAGTCTAGATACTAAAAGCAAAGGCACACATTAATTCATACATTTTCAAGAGGTTGAGCCATCCTGCATTTTGCTACAAAATTAGGCCTTGTGGTATGGTGAAAAACGGCCGATTGGAAGGAAAGAGCGGAAAGCTGCAACACGTTTGCATAACGATTATTCGTGCGTCTTTATGCGTCTTTAGTGGTAAAGAGGCTCCGACCGCTTTGCCCCCTTATACAATATTTTTTTTTTATTATTTATAATAATATATTATGTAAGTCAGTGTGAATTACCTGCAGAATTCCTGATGTTCATCATCATCGTCCTGGTCCTGGTTGCCCTCTGACTCACAGTGGGGGCAAGACCACCTGCCCTCGGGGGTCTCCTCTAACTCGGGCTCCAGACATACAAGATGGTAGGCGCGAGGGCATGTGTCACATAGAATTATTTCACCGCCTTGTTGACACACCTGTTAGATATATTTTATAATCAAACATTGTTAAAAAAGCTCGAAGTTAAGGTTTGTTTAGATGACAAACATCTATGCAAACCTTCACTTCGAATTTTTATTTTTGGTTAAAATTATAAAAATTTACTTTTTATCATAAAAAAGTCAATGGTTCCTAAAATTCAAGGTTCAAATTTTAATGATATTTGAACCTTTTTTTGGGGAATTAGTTGGGCCCCGTACTATAATTTTGTATGTTGCTTGATTTGAGTTGTGTGAATGAGTGTAGTGAAGATAAAATGACGCAAGAATGTGAGTTTGAAAAAAAATTACTGTGGTACTTTGCAATTTATAATAGCACAGATTATAAAATATACAAGTTGATATCTCTGCATCATGTCAGTGGATATAAAGTGGTTGTTACGACTATCGAATGCATGTATGTGTAAAATACTGTGGCTGAACTTCTTCGAAATTTCGAAAACACTAAACCGATTTTATGGTTTTTTTTGTCTATTTATTAGGTATGAGATTAGACCAAATCATTAAAATTGAAACCCTTTATTCCAATATTACCCTAACTTTCACAAATACAACCACAGATAAAGCTACAAGTATACATATTAATAATGTCGTCCTAGCCTAATTTTGGCTACGTCGGCCGTCTTTATGAAGACTTAATATATAAGGACATAATATTATAATAATACACAAGTGTTAGTGCACTATTCCCATATTCTTATATTTCGGTAGAGCGGCAGGCCGACAAGACCAGAGAGAAATCAGGTGCAGATTTAGCGATTATCCGAGACACCTGGGGGCACCAAATTCCTGCCTCCAATTACAAATGAAAGAATGATGAAAGTTTAGTCCGACCCAGGATTCGAACCCGGGACCTTACGTCTATGGGTGAATGTTATTACCACTAGGATAAGTAACTTGTTACTTGTCCTACCTCACAGTAGTCCTGGTGTTCGTGCTCGCCCTCAGCACCGTCAGGGAATTTATTTGTGGTCTTCATTTTCTTCTTCTTCTTTGTTTTGTTACCAATCTTTGTCTTTGCTTTCTTTTTCGGCTGTTGCTGTTAAATAAAAGCTTTCTTTAATTTATGGTTATGAGAATTTGTAATAATAGTTAATATATTTTATCATGATATGATATAACAAGATATAGTGGTAGTGAGAACAATTGGTTTGGTTTGCAGACCCATTCAATACTCTTCAAACATCTTTCAATATGGTACATACAATGGATGTTGATAGTACTTCTCACTGAAAGTCGCAATCAAAAGCATAGTTGTTTAATAAAATTAGAAGAAAATCCTAAGGCATTGCACGACATTAGTATTCCGAATATAAATGTGTAATCCTCTCTGGGGGAGGCCTAAGTCCAGCAGTAGACGTCTCCTGCTAATGATGATGATGTAATTACCGGTGCATTAGGATCCTCCTCCTTGGGCGGCGCGCCCTCCTCCGCGGCTGCAGCCGGCTTTTGCTCATCTGCCTCGGCCAGCATCTGTTCGAACTCCGCGTCCGAGTCCGTGTTGGCACCGCCGCTGCCCTCGTGTTCTTCCTCCTGTTAATGACATACTTTATTGAGGTGGAAACTTTTAGCGGCGTTGAGTTATAATAAGTTAATATAAACAACATGCTGCGTACAAAAAGAAAGCGGAGTTAAATAGTTTTGATTTAAATAAATCGTCGCTTAGGGCTAGGCTAATATGGTGTTTAAAGTCCACAGATATTATTATTATATAATATTTAGTTGCGAATGTCTATGCGCTCGGTTAGCCATCCATTGGCGTGTAAAGGAAACGTGTACGTACGCTGCTTGTGCGCTTGCGCTTGCTGAACTTGATCTTGAGCGTGGGCAACTTGGGCTTGCGGCCAGGCTTTCCCCTGGGTGTGGGTGTGGAGCCGGGCTGCTTGGGCTTGCGGCCGCGTTTGCGTGGCGCCGGCGTACCCTCGTCGCTCACCACGCTTTCTTCCTCCTCCTCCTCGCCTTCCTCCAGGCCCTCTTCTAGCTGAAATGTACATCAAATAATTTAAGCCGGATTTTCATTAAGCAACATCCATACTAATATTATAAATGCGAAAGTGTTTGTTTGTTTGTCCTTCTTTCACATCAAATCGGATCAATGGAGTGATGTGATATTGATTTGTTGAAGGACTGTTGAGTACCATAATAATATAATGGGCCATTTTCAAGCCGGGGGTAAAACAAATAGTATAAAGCTTATAAACAAGTTTACCATAAACATATCAAATTTTTTCTACTCTCCACTCAAAGAACACAACAACATGTTTCTTAAATAACTTTTCATTACTTTTGTTGAAACTCCATATTTCAAAACATTAAGAGACACCACTGTTGGCAAACATTGTTCATGAACAAATATCGTCTAATGAAAAAGCGGCTACTGCAACCTTAGAAATTAGAAATTACTAAGTGACTAATATTTGTTATAAGATATATATAATGTGAATGAAAGTTACTTCACCAGTCATGCCAACCATTTTTAGAAATGCAGCAAATTACACCATTTATAAAATTAATGCTCTTGCTCTCATTTACTATGTTGTTGATCTATGTTAAGGCCTGTTTTCACAAATTCCTATAACAGTCTTTTTTCATTCAGTTAGCCAAGTAGAAACTTAAATGCCAAACTACATTTGGGTTCCACAAGTTATATATCCCCTATAGGGGATCAAAAGCATTAATGTGGTAGTGAGAGTTAAGTTTAAAACAGCTACTTGAAACTTTAATAGTAACTTATCAAACCGGCCTTTAGTATAAGACAAACAACATAATAAACAAACTTCTAGCTACACTTTCAGCGGTGCAATAAAGAGTAAAGCATTCAACGCATCCACGCATTCAGCAATCCCTCTCGTTCAGCGGCCTTTCATGGGCGTCGATAACAAATCGCTTCTACTGCTCGTTAGCTTCCTTATCCTTCTTTAAATGGCATGGCTGAAATGGTATAAGGACTTCACGAACTGTATGAAAGATTAAATTTATACTATAGTCTTGCAAATATTGATTTGGGTGCAATACAGTAAAACTACCTTTTATTATTTATCTCCTACAGTGTATAATTTATTAATAATAATTTTTACGTTATGCTTTATAAGTCTATTCGTACCTTGGACTCCTTAGTGGAGCGGGCGGGTCTCTTGGGGGTGTAGTCGGAGGTGGTAGAGGTGTTGGTGTTCTCCTCGGAGCCGAGGTTGGAGGCGCCTCCGTCCAGGTGCGGGTTGGTGTCGCAGAATAGCCGCCATTTGGCCGCCACGAGCATCATCAGTTTTGACACTGGCACCTGGTAGTGTAAACATATAGTATTACTAGCTGCGCTCCGCGATATTATCCGCGCAAGTTTCGATCCCGTGGAAATATCGAGATGAAAAATAGATGTCGGCCGCTTCTCAGACCTACCTAATAGGACTTGCAGCCTATAAGAGACGCACCGGTTATTTCTTAAATTAATGATGAATAGGGTGGTAAACTCGAAACAACTACTGAAAGCAAAGGGAGGTCACAGAAAAAAATTGTTTACGGATGAGAAAATTTTTACAATTTAGCAACACTTTAACCAACAAAATGACCATATTTATGCTCAAAGCTCTAAGGAAGCTTCCCAATTAGTCGACAGAGCGCAACGAGGGCATAGGCTTAGACTAGGTGTATAGTGATTTATTGCTAATAGCTTGGGAGGACATTTCAGTACCCAACGCACCTCCACAATCTAAACTACTATGAATATAAACATTTACAAGAAAAAATAAAAAAACATAATTACCGAATGCAATTTACAACTGATAAATAAAAAACAAACATAGATAGTTAAAATATAAATCGGGTTTTTAGCTTTGAAGTGAAAAACTTCTTTAGTGGCGTTAGGAGATAGGCGAACTACTTCTTCGTCAAAATTCGTCAGAAGAATGCTATTTAGCACAGGAAAGTGCAGGTACAGAAACTCGTAGTAGCTACAGCCTGTGTGCATGTGTGCTACTAAAGACAGGTTATTGTCACTTGGTAGTTAAGTTTTTTTTTTATAATGTAGGAGGAGAAACGAGCAGCCGGAGCCATTTTCATGACTACCGACGCCCACAAACATCCGCATAGAGGCTATACAGATGCGCTGCCCTCCTTTCTCCTCCCACCTCCATGGGCCACCGGCTACTTACACACCGCACAAAACGCGACAGCACAGCTGTCACTTTACGCCAGTCTCGTGTAAGCGAGAGTTACCTCCCCGGTCGTGCCGGCCCAATTCTACTGCATGCAAGAATGCAGTGTGGCACTACCTCTTAGCTGTTACAAGTTACACTTCTATGGGCAGTTCCTATGACTGCCTATTGTTTTTGTGCCAGCAAGCATCTCTAATATGCTATGAATAAACTAAATGATAATCAAATAAATGTGGACTTACTTTAGGGTTTTCTTTGACGATCATGGGTCGCACGTGTTGCTGGAACAGCTTGTAGCTTGTCAAGTTCTCCAGGTCTGCATCTGAGTACTGGATGTCCACGTCTGTGAGCCCGAATGAGGAGCAAACTTCCTCTACGGTGGGCATACCTGAGGCAATAAGAGGTACCCATAATACATTGAAGTGTTAAGTTCGCGTCAGCAGACATGCTATGCGTAGTAGAGGGAAATGGAGCTACGCAAACTCGTAACGCCACTCTTAGTACAAGTGTGTGCTACTAAATAGCGGTTATGTAACTTGGATATTTTTAATTTTATACTTATTTCGACAGCCCCTATATCTGCCTGTTGTTTTTATCTTAAATATGAATAGTGCATTGCTGCTACTTCGTCTACGAATCGTCATCAGTGGCAACTATTAATGATATAAGATGACAGAAACTTAGGCTCAATCCACACTGGAGTACAATCGAACGCGACGCGTCATGTTTTTCACCTTTTTAGCATATTTTTATCCAAATATATAATTAAAAAAACACATTGATATCGCAGCTATAAGCGCGTCAATTCTTTGCGCGTAAGACTCAACTCGCATTAGCGTGAGTCGAGCAATTTACCTTCAACTAAGTAACTATACAGTTACTACACGCATATACAACTAAGACGTCAACAGAAACTACGGAGAGTTGAACCTAAGGGTGCTTTTATAAGAAGAAGCAGGTTTCCAGCGCCGAAATCGGCCTGTAGTGACCATCATGTCGTCAACTTCATCGGACGACGACTTATTTATTATGGAAAATAGTTATTTAAAATGTTTGTATAATATATTAGTATTTATTATATTAGTATTATAATTGTATAATTATTAGTAGGATGTGAAAGTTTGTATGTTAATTAAAAGTGGAAATAGTGTTAAAAAAACGTGCATTATTTACAAGTAGAACTAAATAGTAATTACGTAATAATATCAGTGTACTTAATATATTTTCTATAAAAGAATATTATTAAAAAAAAATGGGTATTTTTCCATGTTTTAAGTTTATTATTAATGGTGAAACACCTCAATCGTGCCGGCCCAAGTGCTGCTACATGCATGCATCGTGGCACTGCCAAGAATATTAACATTTATTTGAAAAAACAATGTTTAATGAACACAAGTCTTATACGAGTATGACACGAGATACATTGTCCTGCATTTTCAAAATACTAATATATTAATTTAATACTAATATAATAAATACTAACATATTATACAAACATTTTAAATAACTATTTTCCATAATAAATAAGTCGTCGTCCGATGAAGTTGACGACATGATGGTCACTACAGGCCGATTTCGGCGCCGAAAACCTGCATCTTTATAAGTGAGCCCATAAGATAACATTGCAAACGTAGCCGGCGCCGGTCGGCGCCGGGAACCTGCTTCTTTATAAAAGCACCCTTATACTCAATTATTCCGCTTCCAAGCAATCTCAATACACTACCGAAAACAGTAAAAGGTACAGGAGGCGTTGCTATCCTTCCTCCTCCTCCCTGCATGGGCCACCGTATTCAATTCATCAATGGTGAAACCAAGTTACCTGATCCAGCGTCCGAAGCAGCTGCAGGCGTGTTGTGCTTGCTGCCGCGCGCCTTGCGCGACTTCTTACTAGACGAGACCGCGCTCAGGGCGTAGTCGCTGTCTCCCTCCGCCTCGCAGGGCCCTTCCCCGAGGCCAAACTCTTCGTCCTATAGAACAATAACCATTCCTTCATTATCCGAAAATTACGTCACTCATTAAGGGCAGGACGGGGTTGTTAATCGTTATAAGGTATTCGCACATTATACCCACTCGACGCAGACTCCACTCCAACTAAACTGGATCTATGGCATTCAAAAGTAAGCTTTATGTTGTGTTTCTTGAGTGACTTAAGGTATATGCGTATACCTTTCATATGCGAATAAGTGTGATAAGGGGCGAGGGTTTTAAATTTTATATCGTCACATGTCAAAATTTTATTCTGTGTGTGAACTGCCATACGCGACTGTTGTTACTCGCTAAAAATGAACATAATCTAAAGTGAAACGTGCATGACGTAAGCAAGGTTGAAAGCGTTACGCTCAGCGTTACATTTTCACACGACATTATTTTTTTTTGCGTACCTTGATGTTTCTTGTCATTTAGTGATATACAGCTCCGACTGCTCGTTTACAACCATATAACTCCTAAATATATGTTTTGTTAATCCTAAACGTGTATTCAAGTGTTGTAGTGGAAATGTTGTAATAATATTTCTGTTTGGATTACGGTTCGGAGGATTCTTATGACGCTAAGAACGCTAACAGAAGTAAGCAGGTAAACGTCTCTTTTAAAAATTCCAGTGGCAGGACTTCTTCATTGCTTTTAATGTTTTTTACGATACTGTATTTCAAATAGAAAAAAGACAACGATTATAGGGTACTTTATTGACCGTCTATACGTTTGTCATGACCTTTTTCTCGAAAAATGCCTGAAAGGATCAAGCTGAAACTGTTGTCAAATACAGAGATATACGCACGCAATAAAAAACTACAGCCATTTATGCAAAAAATTTGCATGAAATCGCACTTTTTCTAAAACAAAAAACAAAAAATGTACCCTACATATTATAAAATTAAATCCTAAACTGCTGAACCATACCACTGATAAAATCATTTTCAACAAACGAATAAGGGCAGTTTGTTCATACAAAATGTTTACAGTTTTATCAAATCAAAAGTTCTGGCATGCGCAAATATAAGTTTGTCAACTCATATAAGTCGACTAGCGGACGCCCGCAACTTCCTTTACGTGAATCCTTTTTTCTACCGCAGTCGGTTAAAAAGTAGTCTATAGACTTCCTCGCTAAACGGACTATCTAATACTGAAAGAATTTTTCAAATCGGACCAGCAGTTCCAGAGATTAGCACGTTCAAACAAACAAACTCTTCAGCATTGTATTGTTAGTATAGATTAGCTTATCGAATACAAAGCTTAAAAAAAAAACAGGCCAAGTGCGAGTCGGACTTGCGCACGAAGGGTTCCGTACCATTATCTACGAAAACGTGAGCTTATCTTTTGCATGGGAGCAAAAAATCACGTTTATTGTATGGGAGCCCCCTTAAATATTCATATTATTTAATATTTTAGTATTTTAAATATTCATATTATTTAATATTTTAGTATTTGTTGTTATAGCGGCAACAGAAATACACCCGTCTGTGATAATTTCAACTGTCTAACTATCATAGTTCATGAGATACAGCCTGGTGACGGACGGACGGACATCGGAGCCTTAGTAATAGGGTCCCGTTTTAACCCTTTGGGTACGGAACCCTAAAAAGACATACATCTTTGCTTGTGCTTATCCACATCTCTCTCGGATATACTTCGGATGCGAGTCCGACTCGCACTCGGCCGGTTTTTTTATCGACAATACAGATAACACAATGAATATATTTTACAACGCTATTATTGTCAAAAAATGTTTGGATTCCTAACAGTTTTATGTATTGTTTTCTTATAATTAAATTATTGTCCACCTAGCCAAATTACGGCAATAGTGCAAAAGTGTGTGTAGATTCAAGAGCACTCTCAAATCTCTATTCCCTGCATCTCTAATCTAAGGAATGGTCTGACACTACGTGAGAGAAATTAGCCGCAGGGAGACAACTTAACATGCTCTCTGACGCACTACGAAATAGCACTGTCAACTTGCTTACATCAGGGGTGTTATTAGACATATAAATCTCTTTAAACATATTAGTCCGACCCGGATGACGGATCGATATGTCCCGCATCCAGCACATTTCGATCTGTGGTTGAAAATGAACCACTAGAAGTTTTTTTATAGAAGAGATAAACGAGCAGTGCAAGCTATTTGATACCGACGCCCATAAACAGACACACATTCGGAGGGAATACTGTATGCGTTACTCTTTATAATAAAAATCTTTAACGGATTTTGTCACGGTTTATTTAATCATTTTGCAAGTACGACGTTACCGAAACGTCGGGCTTTCAAGTAATTAAACCGCGATAAAATCTGTTAAAGTGGTTTTATTGTAATAAGTAATTTTCGATTACACATCCTACTAATCCTACTAATATTATAAAGGCGAAAGTTTGTTACTCTTTCACACAAAAACTACTGAACGGATTTTCATGAAACTTTACAGTAATATAGCTTTCATATCAGATTAACATAATAAGTAAAAATTTTGAATCATTTTTGAAGTGCGAAATCCACGCGGGCGAAGCCGCGGGCGGAAGATAGTAAGACATATTTCATTACTCTTCTTTACCGCACCCCCAAATGCGCCAGTGTACCCATCACTTAACGCTTTTGCTCCTGCTTTTCATGGTTCACTATTAAAGTTGCAAGCTATTTCATACTAAGCTCACTATCACATAATTGCTTATTAACTGTATGAAAAGTGATATCCTGTTACAATTTCTTTGACTTTAGGATCATCATCAGATGGAGGGTGTTCGCTGCTGACCTTCCCTAGAGGGCAGCATAGGTCTAAATCACAAGCCACATGAATCTAGTGGCTCCTTGCAACCTTGTTGATTGTGAGAATCCAAATCAAAATCAAAATCAAAATATTTTTATTCAAAATAGAATTTGAAAAATTGCTTTTCGAACGTCAAAAATTTTCATCTACCACCGGTTCAACCCTAGCCCTGTCCTGAGAAGAACCGGCGAAACAAACTCAACCATGCGATTCATCTGTATTATCTCAGGCTTACCTCAGGAAGGTAGAATAGGTTATCTCTAGTCACTTACCTTCATGTGGCCCAATGGCTCATTAAATACTCTCAAATCCATATTACTAGTATATGTATAAGTTATACACCTGGTAATACCACTCACCTCGTCACTTTCATTCTTGCGCTTCTTCTTTTTCTTTCTACCCTTTTTTTCGTCTCCCTTAGCTTTTCTTTTCTTGCCTTTCTTCTTTTTTCTACCATCTTCAGGTGAATAGTCATCGTCTTCCTATGAAATTTATTTAACGTAAAGTCTTATACAGACATACTTAATAACCATTTTGTTTTAACTCTTGACTAATGAGTTTTGACGATAACCTCTGTATATGGTTTAAGTTTAAAGTGAGCAGCATGAGATTGGTATTCATATCTCCTATCCATAACAATGTGAGAACCCTCACAGAATTGAAAGATATAGCTGATCGTTGGCGTTAACATAATATTCCCCTGATACCATCCGTACATTAACAAGAACCCCAGTATGAAACAATAATCATAGTGACATCATCATATTATTATATCATCATATTATACATGAATCAGAAAATATTTCTATTGAAAGTTTTTTACATAAATACATAACAATGAGTTGTTTTGGTTGCGGAACAGTACAGCAACAGTAACATCACATTGATATTGAATGGAAATGAATTGAATTAAATGAAATGTGGCAATGTTTAGATGATGGATATTCATGCTGATATGTATGAACAAATTATCAAACATACTGATAATATTTCACTTCAGTAAACTTTAGAACATGTTAACAAAGAAATGATCTCCCTTATCCCTTACAGAAAATCTATATTTTTAATAGTTTTTTATGAATTACATTTTGATATCAGGGGGGTATGAAAAAAATGGTAAATAAATAATTGTCTTACGCCTATTTACATATCTGGTTAATACAGAAAATTGAGGTTTTATGGTTTAAATTCATAAATACAGTACAACAATATATAAACAAATTTACTTTTGGTGGTGCTTCGTCACTCTCCCCTGAATTTTCATTCTGACCCTCTCCTTCTTCAACGTCCTCATCACCTAAAAGAAAATTATATCAGTGGTCAAACCAGTTGCATGTTCCTTATCAACAGACATTATCAAACATGGGAATTGTAACCTTTTTTAAATGTACACGCACATTCCTAGACTTAAGGTCAGTAATCCCTTTGTTTGGTGGCGTCCATTTTGTTAAGTAGTAATGAGGGGATAATGCATGTTCTTTTCTGTCACAAAATGCCACATAAAAATATTTACATTATCAAAACAACATGTATGACAAAAACACATGAAATAGCTTCCCCAATTTGTTGTTTATCAATATTTATGAATGTTTTAACATATACTTCAAATTTAAATCCAAAATGTAAAGAATTTTTAATTGGTTACCGCAAGTAAACATATGATACCGCTATTCGCGGCTTACCT
This sequence comes from Calycopis cecrops, assembly GCA_001625245.1. Classification (NCBI taxonomy): domain Eukaryota; kingdom Metazoa; phylum Arthropoda; class Insecta; order Lepidoptera; family Lycaenidae; genus Calycopis; species Calycopis cecrops. The sequence continues at coordinate 385,397 of LUGF01029199.1, read as the reverse complement.
ATGACATGCTAGTATTAAAATTGAAGCTTACCTGCGAAAGAACCGTCTACTTCGTCGTCTGATGCCATTGAGATCACAATTTAACACAACTTAAAGTTAAAATGATAATTTTTAGTCTAGAAAAGGAAAAGGACGCGCAGTTTTTTTGCGACAAATGGTAATTAATTCAGAAATTGATGCCGCCGTCACTACGACGAACTAGTATATAAAAGTAACGGCGATATTTTCTTTCTCGCTCATCATCACGCACGGTTGTTTTTTTTTTACTTTCATGCGGCTATGGGCTATGGCTGCATCTTCTTGGACACGAAAATGTTTTACTAATAATTGGCAACACTGTGCTAACTCTCCAACATTATGAGACATAATCTTAGATCATTTTTACTAAATGATCTAAGGACATAATATACGTAATAAATTCGGTAATTTTGTAAGTATCTGCTTGAATTGACAATAAATTAATCCTTAATCCTCCTTCCTTCGAACCCCAACAGATAATCTTCACCCTTCATCTGAACTCTGAGAACCCTTGAAATCGTTTCGTTCGTTCTTATAAATAATAATAGCATCAACAATATGCTTACTATCATTATAATAAACATGCAATAAATTGAGTGGTTTTTTTAAGTTTATAAATATACTTTTGGCGCTTTTACAAACTTAAGATTCCTGATTTTTGCTAATCGATTAAAAAAATTTTGATATTTAAATTTTGACACTGGACGTCAAGTGTCAAACTGAATATTTTGAAGTTCGAAGCCTGAAGCTACAGAAGCTTCCGTCTTCCGATTTTTGCGTACCTAACTTGCCCAATGCATCTATTTTGAAAAATATCAATTTCTAAATAATTAATACATATCATAAGATTTGTAACAGTGTATACTGTTTTAACAGTAAACATGAATGCCTTGTTAGATTATGGAACATCTTCGAGTAGCACAGAAGAAAGTGACGATGATGAAAAGTAAACAATTGATCAATTGAAATGAGATGTATTGGTTCGGTTGTACGTATAAAATTATTGTATTAAATTTGTTACAGGATAACTAAAGATAATGATAAACCAAAGTTACCCAAACCGGCACTCGGCGAGAATAATGTAAACACGACAACATCGGTGTTTTCTAACCCGTTTGTAGCGGCCGAACAAGCTAAGGCAGCAATATTAGAAAAACATGTGAAAATGGTAGATGTTGACTGTCTAATACATTATATTTTAAAATTTATTAAGAATGATAATATCTCAATAAAATAGGTTTCCTCTGCCTACCCCATTAGGGAACTGGCACGAAGATTTATTGTTGTTAAATTATATATTTCTTATCAATATCATGTTAAAATAACGTATGATGTACATGTAAAAATGAAGGCTTGTTAATTTTTAAATTCTCATAAATATATATTTGTACATTATTAGCATTAATTTAATTTCTTAAATCTCATGTTTTGTACTATATGATAAATATCAGAATCTGTATCCAATGTCACTTAAAATCGTCAAGTACATAGGCCATGAATGTTAAGGTTGCAGGTAAAGACAATATACAAATGATTAACGGTAAAAAGATCTGTTGGAATCATAGGAAGGGAAGATGCCGCTTTGGACATAACTGCAAATATGCACATGATTCTGACATACAAAAATCTACAGAAGAATTAGAGGCTGATAAACAGGTATCATTAGAACATAAATTGTCATTAGTCAGTGTATTTATTTTAACTTCTATGTGTAATAATGTTATTATATATTCTTTGATTGGAATCAGAGATTGTGGTACACACAATAGAATTTTTGTTATTGTCATTACTATATTTATTTATTAGATAACTAACATAAGCTGTAGCTGTTTAGTAAAAGCATAATACTTAATTTAATATAGTAACAGAAGAATGTAGAATTTATAATTATCTTTTCATTATCTTTTAGAAATTGAAGACAGTTGTGTGTGAAGGATCTGGCACTATGTCTGCTGCACCACCACCTCAAGTATCACTAGATACTGTAACTCCAACTGATGATGAAGCATGGGAGGGCAGTGCAAACAAGAGAAAGAAACGACCAGGACTCAGTACAGGCTTAGTTCCTTCACAAAAAGTTATGAAGCTTATAAAGGCACAAAAGAACAAAGAAGCTATTAAAAAATAGAGAATATAGCCGTACAAATAGTTTTATTTATATAATTTACCACATACATCAAGTGCAGTTAGAGGTGGTGCCATGCGCACCTCTCTTTCATATTACATTGGTGTAGTGACAACTGTTGCATTTCATGTGGAGTGCGAGTTTCCAATGACCCGTGGAAGGGGGAGGAGGATTTAGAACAGTACATCTGCATAACCTATATTGAGCATTGATAATCATAATTATGGCTCTGCCGTTCATTTGCTTTGTTACTATAAAAACCATTAAGAAATATTCTATCAATCCACCTCATGAGTAAATTCTTTGTACCTGTAAACTCACAAAGGATTTACTTATGATTTAAAACTTGTGGTTAGCCTTAACTTTGATGATAACAACTTCGTAAGCCTTTTAAACTCTGCAATGTGGGTTTACAAAGATGTTGTCCTATGGGGTATTGCAGCCAAATTGGACCAAGTAGGAACTGATCCCTCACATAATTTCGCCACAGAGACAGCTAGGCTGTGGTAATATGTGAGTGCCCATTGGTAAATAGAGGGATATGT
>LUGF01029199.1:367137-382407 GCA_001625245.1 Calycopis cecrops | reverse complement strand
CTCACAAAGGATTTACATATGATTTAAAACTTGTGGTTAGTCTTAACTTTGATGATAACAACTTCGTAAGCCTCCAAACTCTGCAATGTGGGTTTACAAAGATGTTGTCCTATGTGGTATTGCAGCCAAATTGGACCAGCATGACCATGTAGGGACTGCTCCCTCACATAATTTCGCCACAGAGACAGCTAGGCTGTGGTAATATGTGAGTGCCCATTGGTAAATAGAGGGATATGTTTGCTTAAAATTATGCAGTAGAAGTATCTAAAGTATTGGTAGTCATGTAGTCTTATGACTAAATGTTACAAGTAGTAAATTTGCTAGGAACCTGTTCCCTAGCCCGGCCCAAACATCGAAAGGCTCCTCTCTTGAAGGAGTTTGGTACGGTGGAAGGACTGGACAGTCGTCGGGGTGCCCTGTCGCTAACAGATCCGGGGCACTCCAACTTAGGCGGCCGATGGCACCCGTGGGCTTATAGTGTGTAGTAGTATTCGGCTCCGCCGCGAGCCCCACGCACCCATCGAATTCCACCTAGGTTCCATGGCAGTGCGTAAACGCATTTCCCCGCGAAAAAAGGAAAAAAAAGCAGTAAATTTAAGAACTGAGTGCTACCCTCCATTAGCCACACTCTAGACAGATGGATCCTAGTTATAAATGAGTTCACTCTTATGACTGTTGCTGCTCCATTGCAGTTATACATGGCTGGCAAGACTAAGGACCTCTCACATTACCAGTTTGAAATGATGACACACAATATTGTGGTTCGTGTGATTTTTGAGTGTCAGGGTCATCACAGAGGAGACAGTACATGCATCTACAAAAATCTTTGGTGGGTATCAATGGTTCTCAGTGGTAACCAGATAGACGGCCCTGACGTTAAGTTTCCTCCTTCTTTTGTTACTAAATAAAATCGATACTTGCTTCCTGCGCCGTGAATACGATAGCCATACTTTGTCCCATAATCTATTAGAGATCAGTAATGGAGTATTTTCCTGATGCTCCCCAACGAGGCATTTTACCAATAAATAAGTAGAGGTGATAATAAATGAATAGAAATTTACATTACATACATTGTCTTTATTAAAAACACAATGCTTATAAATAATACAAAAAAAACGAGATTTTAAGTTGTGTGATTGCACCTTGCTGTTTTAAGACAATTCATATTATGCACAACCATTGATAAAATTGAGTACAATTTTTATCATTGCAATCCATATTTTATAAGCTGGAGTAAGAGCATTAAGCTCTTAGTAATAATATTGCACAGCCATTTAATATGCTACAGAGGGTTTTACCTATCAATTAATACATGTGTAACACTTGATAGTTACCTAAAAAATATTAATTTTCCTAAAATTGAAATAAGTACTAGTTAAAAACAGAATAAGTACTCAAATGAAGATCTAAATACGGTGACAACATCAATTCTATTTGAATAAAATCTCGAGCTTACGACAACACTACCATGATAATATCATTTAGATTTTAGAACACTACTTTATGCCTTTACACGAATTTGTACATATATGATAATGTAAATGTCACTAGAAAATAAAATCATTTCACAATGAAAGAATATATACTATAACTAATTCATCTAAAGCCAAAATACATATAAATTGAAAATTAATCACTACATAGGTATGTATCATCTGTGAAACTTATTGCATAAAATATGCTAGTTAAGTCATCCAAAATGTACTTTAATACAAAATACTGTGTGAAGGCACAAAAAATACACATAGTTTTGATATAACCAACATTCTATATAGAGTGCATAATGCATATTTCATTGACGCATAAATATGAAAAATATTTAATTAAGTAATACTATAAAAATAGTTGCTTTATTTGGCATTTACATTTTATATTATTTAAGAATTAATACATTCAAAATTGCGTTTATGATTATATGGGTAAGATTTGGTGTATATTGAATATTACAAAGTGGAATTTTAAAAAGGTATAATGTAAATTGTGAAATATATTTTAGATTTTTAAAGGCGTTCTGGCATTGATGCCATTAGTAAGCTTGACAGTATTCAATCCATGTTCACCATTGGAGGTATCCACTGCTTTACTGCTGTGTCCATTAACTGTTTGATGTCCATTTGTGTCACAGCTGTGTCCATTCATCTTCATGTCATTTACTTTCTTTACTTCGTGCTTGTCATCTCGGCCGTTCTCTTTTTCCGCATGACCATTAACTTTGGCATGACCATTACATTTGTGTGTGCTGTGACCATTGGTCATGTGTTTACCTCGCCCTGATAAACCAAACATTTCTTTTTACTTCATGCAAATAAATATTACAAGACTGGCGTAAATTGTTAGACATATAATTATGTTAGTCCACATTCTACATTAGATTGTGTATTAGTAATAATTGCTTCTTTGCTTTGTTCTAATTTTGTGTTTTGTATCCCACATTAACAGCTTATTGATCTGCAAATACATTTGTCTCTTTTATGACTGCCCAAGAGCCAATGTCTACTGAATTACACATGGAAACACACAATGCAGTGCTAATTACGAATGTGGTACTAAACACAACAACAACAATTACTAACACGGAAGGTAATAAAATAATTAGCAAATACTTAATGAACAATTCTATGAATAACACATTTACGCCAGTTACAACATTGAATCGTTAACTTAACAATCATACATGCGTCTTTATACATAAACTAATTCATAAGAAAATTTAGTAAAAAGAGGCATGCAGCATTTTAAGAGTTCTAAACACATGTTCATGTGTCATGAGTCTAAAGATATCTACAACTTTTGTGCCATTTAAACCGACTTACCACTGTGATCTGAGCCCGTGTAGTACTTTGTTGATGTCTTCCAGTCCTCTTTTAAAGATAAATTGAACATTGAGTAAGCTGGGTCTCCGGTCACCTCTTTTTCAATAACTAGGAACTTTGGCAAACTTGCAAGGAGTGCATCTTGATCATAGGCTGCGCTATATGTTTCAAGGAGTACTAATCCCCGGCACCTGTTGTTTACAAAAATATATTTGATTTACTTTAAACACTCCGTTTAGATAACTGATGCTTTTCTAACAAAATAAACTATTTAGAAGAGGATTATTATGTCATAATAGGTGGAAGGTGTCTCATAAATCCTTTAAGAACTTATATGGTTTTAAAGGGGAAAATTGTCGAAGTTATCCTTACGTAATTAAGAACATGGCCCCTAATTAGGTAACTTATTAGGTATAATAAAAATAGATACGGTTGTAACTTAATCTAACCAAGCTCATAACAATTATGTGCAATTCAAGCATAATACGAATGATAAAACTACCTGGGATGTGTAGGCTGTCTATACATGTCCAACTGGTAATATTGATTTTCGTGTATGAAGCAGCGGCGTTTCTTGAAGATGGTAAAGTGAGCATCGTCTCTCTGCGGCAACATATTGAGGTAATCCCTGTGGTTGAGCTGCGTCCTGATTTCCACAGACTGTCCGTTGGTGGGGTGTAGCTTCCTCAGCGTGTGGATATAGGACCAGTGGCCCTTCTGACCGCGCTTGCGAAGCCTGACTTGGGCCTTGCGGTAGTCGCTCTGGAGATAGTTGTGGACGACGTCAAAGTCCTGGAAGGGAGGGAACGCCGAGTCGGGGACGAGCGGTGTTTTGACCAGGAACTTGCGTTTCTTCGAGTTAACGTTGAGGCGATCTCCGGTGTCGATGCCAACTCGCTGGCACACGCACGCTATGAGACGGTTCATCTTCTTGTCGAAGTCGGTGGAGTTGTCTATCACGTCGAAGTACGGGTGTCCGATCCAAGCCGCGGCCGCTTTGTAGTCCAGCTCCCGAGCGAGCTCCATGCCTTCCGAGCGACACGCGTGGTCCTGGAAATTAAATTCAATTGGCTCTTAAGTCGGAGAAGTACAGGGAAGTACATCTTTTGTACATATTACAATCATATGGCCGAGATGTGGATTTTGCGAGTCTGGAAATTTCGATGAGGCTATTAGAGTGAATGAGTGGTAGTTTCGTGTAGTTTATAAGCGTCGCATCGCTAATCATTGCTCATGTAACCTGATGATAATAACGAATTCGTTTTTTTTTCACCGGCCATAATAAATCACAAGCAATCGGAGCCATTTAGTGCCTAAATACGCCCATGAACACCCGCATAATATGCAGATGCACTGCAGCTCCTTTAACCCATCCCCCTATGGTAACTCACTGGCCAACAGTATAGCTTTTTTCAAGACAGTGTCATGTGAGCAGAAGGTGTCTTCCCCGTTGTGGCCCTCCATTTCGACTACAGCGTGGCAGTTCCTCTTACATATACCATCAAGTTACACACAATAACATCATAAAAAAAATATAGTAAAGTATATCAGGTTTCTTATGCTTTATTGGAACTTTGGAAAATTCTCACACACTTCGTAATCGATTATAAATATATCTAATAACTACTCAACAAATATGTTACACAGATATGCGGCTATCATTGTTTATATTGTTATCAGCGAAACCCTGCTTGTCAATGGAACGTATCAATCAATCTATATCTGGATAAATTCACACCTGATAACACAGCGAAGATAATTTTTAATATATACCAGTGTGGTGCAATCATATGTATGTCAGAATGAATTATCACCTGAAGGATCTACTTGAAATGGCAGGTGATAAAACGGTCTCACCTAGTTTTTCTGAGCCAACTAAATCCGACTCATGTATGTATGAAATAGATGATAAACATCATCTATGTTAGATAACCGTGTGCAATGTGCTGTCGCGTTTCGTGCGATGTGTAAGCAGCCGGTGGCCCAGGGCAACGCTATGGGCATCAGTAGTCATGACTTCGACTGCCATTTTGCCCCCTTATACTATAAAAAAAAAAGATTTTGAATTCCCTACGTGAAAGATCTACTAAGAGTGGGAGCGAGACATTTAAATTATGTACTAATTATCTGAAAGAAAAAGAAGTACTCCTGTGTCATTATTGAATACTTGTTTTTCTTTTTTTTTCTTTAACGACACGTCTCGCTTCCACTCTTAGTAGATCTTTCACTTAGCGAATTCTAAATCTTCTTTTTTTTGAGTAAGAAAGAGTTGACTTGAGTAAGAAGCCATAGCAGCCTGCTTGTTCAACGTCATGGTAAAATTGTGCGTTTCTCTAGTAATCGTGCGATCACGATCGGGGATATTGAGAAGGGTAAAAATATAGGCATGTCCTCACCTCCGTGGAGTAGAAGTCCTCGGCGCCGTTGGCCGCGGTGACCATGTGCACGATGTGGTTGTAGCGGTTGTCGCGCAGCTCCACCGAGTTCCAGTTGTTCGTGTTCAGCATCGCCTCCCAGTTCTCCTTCGATATAACTGTAATGCACAACATTTTTTATTACAAAAAAATATTTATTTTTTTTACAAAAAATACAGACACTTTTTTAAGTAAAACTTCTTTATGCGCGCTTGATATGGGGAGTAGGCTGACGAGAGCGTTACAAAAATGTGTGATCTGGCGAGGGCAATGGAAGTTGTTTCAGTTAAAAAAGAAGCTTAACTCAATTGATTTACAGTTCATTGTTTTATGTCGCTTTTAACTCAGTCACGTCTATGTCAATGAAGCGTTTCTCGTAAAGTGCTTGCTGCGCCACTGAATTTAGCGTGAATTATAGCGCCATTAGTGTGAGAGGAGACGTCATTAATCATTTTACACATTCGTATAATTACAATAAAGATTATTTTTTTATAGTGTACAAAGAGGCAAACGATCAATCTCTGCCATTTTCATGACATCCTGATTTAGGTTATACAGGTGCGTTGCTATCCCCCGTATTCCCCCCTCCATGGGACTCCGGCTATTTACACACCGCACAGCTGTCACTTTACGCTAGTATCGTATAAGCGAGAGGTACCTCCCCGGTCGCGCCGGCCCACATGCAGCGTAGCAATACCTCTTACTTATCCCAATCTAAGACTGATTAAAATCAATTGAAATACGATTTCACACCAAAGTTACGGTTCAAAATAGGTTTACAAAATATTGAGTCGTTTCCGCGAATTATAGCTTGTAAGTGGAATGTTTCTCGTAAACCTTTACCGACAATGCGCGAACAATGACGTCCACTACAACAGACTATAAATGTTGTTTAGAGAATATTCAATCAACATCTATCAATGCCAAACAACGGCTTTTTCATACATGTACTATAGCAACTTCATTGCTGGCAGCATTCTAAATAAACACATTAGAAGCAGCGCTACACGTGACTCTTGACTGTCTCGTGGTCTAGTGGTAAGCATGTTCAACCACAGACGTGAGGTCCTGGGTTCGAATCCCGGGTCGGAGCAAAAATTGTTATTGAGATTTTTCGATTTCTAATAACAGTCCGGAGTCAGGAAGTTGGCGATGGTACACCCCCGTGCCTAGGAGAGGACGTTAAGCCGTCGGTCCTGCGCCTGATTTCTCACCGGTCGTGTCGGATTGCCGTCCCATCGGAATATGAGAATGAGGGAATAGTGCACTTGTGTCTGCGCGCATACTTGTGCACTATAATATATCCTGTGCGTCAGGCTCGTCTCTATAGAGACGACCGCCGTAGCCGAAATCGGCTGGGAGGACATTATTACACGTGACTCCTGTACTAATTACATTCTTATCGATTACTAACAAATAATACGACCTTAAAATCCGTACGCGACACGCTACAGAAGTTTACTTCGTAAGAACGAATATGACGCCAGTGAAAAGTGCGTAAGTGACGTAAGCGATATAAACGCAGACGTTACGCTGAGAATGTAGAAATGTTTCACACAATAGGGTATTTGACAATTTTTTAATTTTTTTTAATTTCATACTTTATAACCTGTAAAACACGTTACATAAATATTTCCAGAAAATAAGCAGTATTAATAACAAAAAATAATATTAAAGTTTGAGTTAATATACTCGCGCCTAAAACAGAGCAAACTGTCATGGCGGCGCAATATGATTACATTGACGTGAAACGCAAGTACATAAATAAAGTGTCAAACACTAGGCAATTCGGCTAGTGTTTACTTGCCGGTGACGTCATCTGAGTTTCAACCGATCACAAAACGTATTTGACGTTGACAAATAATTGCTACTTTATTTCGCAATTTTTTCAAAAAATATGCATTATTTTGCATAAAATAGACATGGATATGGTTTATTATAATATTATCTAATAGGATGACAACAATTCGTAGCATATTTTTAATAGTGTAGAATACCCTATTTTTCTTCTCGTGTTTTTTTCATACCTTCGATTTTATCTTTTTCAAAAAATCCTAATGAAACTCAGGTTGATGAATGGTTTTTGATGATAACACATACTGTTCATAGTGTTTACGTATTTCAAAGTGGAACGAAGAAACCCACATAAAAGTGCACTACAGATAAAATATTAGCATTCCTTGGGCGGTCATGAAAAAATACTTGCAAGCAGCAATTGAAATAGGTTTGAACTCCTGTTTCGGTTGCATCGTCGTTTAAGTAACAATAAGTTATTTATACACAGGATGCAGGCAAGCGTTTGTGCACACAATGTGCACTTTAAATCGGGACAACGAATACCTACACGTTCCTTGCCTCCCAAGTCGTCGAGTATTTTCGGAACCTAACGTAAAAAAATTATTTAGCTTTGTCCAATATCTTCGCAACCCGAGTGAAAAGCGGTGAACGATTTTGAACTCACTACAGATACGACTAAGCGAATATTAGGATAGCCAAAGAAGAAACGATCGGACCCTACGCATAAGAAGATGAATGCATCCCCTTATCACGCAAGACGGAACAATGCTTAGAGCGTCAAAAACGAGCAAAATTAAGGGATCCTGTTGGTTGGTAGAATTTGTACCTTCCCTCAGATTAGTGTTACGACCTTATGTGATTTAAAGGGTTGCCAATGTTTATTAACGTGCGGGAGAGGTAAAATAGTTACATCGAGCCCTTCCTTAGTTTAACTAGATATTCAACATTCAGTTTTTTTTCTTGTCTTCGAAAAGAACCAGCGATGTGCATAGTTATTCTACAATTGTAATTAGTTACAAAAACATGACGCGAACAGGAAGAACGCCAGTAACTACCAGATCTTGCCATCTTAAAGTAAATACGTCATGTAGAAGGAAATTTGATACAGCATTGTGGAAATTATGTTCATTTAATACAATGTACTGTATTATATTATGATCATATTCATTGTTTAACTATTAATTCTATTATCTCGACAGGGAATGGGCTTATTTCTATAATATAGAAAGCAAACCAGCGATCGAAAACCTATTTTCAATGCCCACAGAGACGATTAAATTATCCACAGGAAAAACGTTATCTCTGTAATTCGCGAATGCGAATTTAAATAAGTTAAAATTGTCTAAATTATTGCGAGTGCGATTACTTTGCATTTTTCCGTCTTAAAGTAACTTTATGCGATTTATCCTCAATATCAAAGGTGGTACGTGGTACTGTTTTACTCATAATTCACACATGTTCTACTCAGGAAAAATATTTTGATGCTTTTCTTTAACTCACATCTGTCGCAAACATATCGCCAAACACAAGTGCGTGAGTTCCTTTCAACCTTGCACTTGATCGCGTGTTTTTCATAATACAAATATATTTTTTTCTTGGCATCCGCGTGTTTCGACGCCTATGACAGTAACGAGACAATTTCAGACGGGGCTCATAAATAAACAAAAATCCGTGCCAAAATAAGGACGTGACAACTTCTTGGCTCGTAAATTAACATGACACCAACATGCTTTACTTCTTACTTCATTACCACTTTCTACTAATATTACAAATAAGAAAAGAGCATTCCTCTTCCTTAAAGGCCGGCAACGAGTCTGCAAGACTTTCAGTTTTGCGGATGTCTAAGGGCGGCGGTAGTCACTAAGCACCTGCTCGTTTGCCCCCTATACCATAAAAAAATACTATTTTTGACATGTTACTAACATAATTACATTTTTCCCTTAATAAATGATTTCATTGACATAGATTTTACGTGGGAAAGACTGCGGGGCACAGTGTGTATTGAAATAAAAACCATTTTATTGAATTATTATACCATAAGAGATAAGGATTCTAGAACGGAAATTTACAAGCAGTGCAATTATAAGCTTTAGATTAAAAAAAGGTACTTAAATACCTTTTATCTTCTGCGCTTGTCTGTGTTTTTAAAGAAATATAATAAGAGAAATTAAATGTATAAGATAATGCATAAGAACCATTTCTCTCTAAAGGTACAATTTCGAGACGGGTGACAGCGACATGTGACAGCAGCACTTCGCCGGCAACACCACTGGTATCTATGAATCTATACGAACCTGTACTATTAGGCTTACTCAAATCCAGAATATGGAATTTTTTGTCTATCAAGTTGTAATAATTTTTTTGGATTGTCATCGTAAGAGAAGATAAAATTAAGGTATCTTGTGTTATTGTTGGCGTAGAAACAAAACATAACCAGTTATATCGAGCGCATTATTTGTTGAGATAAACTGTGACACATATACATTATCACATCATCGGAATAGACAGCAACGTTGGAATCGGAATCACGTGCCAGTGCGATATCGTTAAATGTTTATCTGCAAGTCCGGGGTTTCCAGTACCGGGTCGGGCCACCGTTGTTATTGAAAATTTTCTACAATTGTCCTTATTATCATAAATTGCCGGTTTGGCATTTCTCTGCTTCGACATTGTGCTTGGTTTCTTTTAAATAGACGCGATCTTATCATATTTTATTTCTTTGCAAAACAAGTGACTATTAGTTAACGACAAGTACATAAAAAACAGTAAAGATGGGGTGGGTCCTGGAACTTTCTCGAGACTGACATTTCGGACCCTAACTACCTACTTAGTCCCTTTGACTGCCTCGTGGTCTAGTGGTAAGCTTGTTCAACCACAGACGTGAGGTCCGGGGTTCGAATCCCAGGTCGGACCGAAAATTGTTATTGGGATTTTTCAATTTCTAATAACAGTCCGGAGTCAGGAAGTGGCGGTGTTACACCCCCGTGCCTCGGAGAGCACGTTAAGCCGTAGGTCCTGCGCCTGATTTCTCACCGGTCGTGTCGGATTGCCGTCCCATCGGAATATGAGAATGAGGGAATAGAGAGTGCACTTGTGTTTGCGCGCACACTTGTGCACTTATAATATGTCCTGCGCAGATGGCACGTCTATATGGACGGCCGCCATAGCCGAAATCGACTAGGACAACATTATTATTACTTAGTCCCTTCCAATTTAAGCTACTGTACATTCCCTTCCTAATCAATTTGTTGTCTAGTGCTATCATAATCTAGATGCTATTCAGTACCTTCTTAATCTAGCTGCTGTCCTTTTTAATAAAGACGAAGCTGTTGTCCAGTGCTTTCCTAACCAATCTGTTTCCTTGCTCTTTCTAATCCAAATGCTGTCGAGTGATTTCGTAACCAATCTGCTTACCAGGCCCATTCTAATCAAACTTGTGTCGCGTGCGTTCCTAATCAATCTGCTTACCAGGTCCTTTCTAATTAAACTTCTATCCAGTGCCTTTTCTTATCAAGCTGCTGTACAGCGTATTTCTAACAAAGTCATTGCTAATACAAACAACCAGATGCATTTTCTATCTCATTAGCGACATCACTGTAACTTATTGCCGCAGATAATGATCCACGTGACTTGTTACGTCCACAAACCCGCGGATGTTGGCAAGTAACAATCTCGTTGAGTCATCATTTTATATTCACATTACTGACTTGCGAAGAATCTACTTAGCAATACACGAGTGTGTATCTACTTTAAATGAACCATAAGCGTTGACGCAATTGTTTTATAGCCATGAAGCAAAAAAGCACAAGCTTTACATTATGGCAAGGTACATAAGCATCCGAACAACTGGAGAACACGAAAATGCTCCGTTCTTCACCGTTAAGTCAGTGGGGCCAAACCCTACAAAACTCGACATCACTCCTTGATTGTTAGGAAAGATGGATACATCTGCGGTCGTATCGACCTGTTTCGACGGCAATACATGAATGAACCCTACAATTTCTCAGAACTGTGTATGTCACCTGTGTGTCACAGTGACGTGTTTAGATATGCCCCTGCATATCTAAAAACGTCAGTGTGACCTTTTTAGAACTTTCTCAGTATACGTAAACGAGATAAGTATGTTATTGAGTGGAATCAAAGGTCGTTAAGTGTGCTGCTCGTCTTGTACGATTTTCCTAGTAGAGAGTGCTGGATAAGAAAGTATGCTCATACTAATTTAAGTGTAAGTTATGTGTCTATTAATTTTGTTAGCGATTAAAAGTAAGTTATTTTATACGATTTTCTTACTATAGCAGAAGGCGTGGAGATATTCTGAATCCTCCAGCAACAGTCATTCATCATACGAGCTATCCAACAGCCATTGATAGCTTTCCTCCTTTGCCCTAGTGGGATCGCGCGCCCTGTTCTTCACATAAATCCCCAAGGTTGATAGGAAAATGGTCTAGTTGGATGTGAAGATGTATGTATCATGTTAATCCAAAATTTTGGTGGTGACTCATTATATTACAACGCGTGGAGAAAAGTTTTGGATTTTTATTATTTTCAAAAACATATTTGCAATTAGTCGTAACAGCTTTCTCTTGTCTGTCCAAGGCTTGTCTTTTATTTCTAGTAAGTAATCGTTATTCTTGTAGGCCTAAATTAAGAATGTTGTCCAAAAATGCAAACTCGTCTTTACGTTGCCATATCAAATTAGAATGAGAACACTGAATAATTCGTTCACTATCAGCAAATTAAAATTGTAAAACAGTGAATTCTTAGTTATAGCTATAATTAGCTAGCTATATTTAATTCGTAAACTAGAGCTGATACTAAAATGAGGGTATATTTGGGATTGGTGATACGAAATTAGTAAACATCGAGTGACAAAGTTCATTCATCAGGCAAGTTGCAATTTTGTAATAAATAAACGTTAGATTAAGGCCAAGAAGGAGATATTATATCGTTCAGATAGAGGAATAGGCCAACGGCGCATTACAAAGAATTTAAGAGGCTAGCCGGGGACATGGTCATGTGGAAAAAAGATGTCCACCGACAAGAGCGTTTTGTATACCTAACGATATTTTGTCCATATCAACAACTTTAATTGAAGATTCGGAATGAAATGATTTCTTTTTTTTTTATGGTATAGGAGGGCAAACGAGCAGTCGGGGCCATTTTCACGACTACCGACGCCCACAAACATCCGCATAGAGGCTATACAGATGCGCTGCCCTCCTTTCTCCTCCCACCTCCATTGTCCTATATTATTTCATTTCCTAATCACTTGGTTGTACAGCTTTAGATTCGATACAAATTCGGTATGTTGGTAAAGGCCTACATGATCTTCTTTTTGACATACTATGTAATATCTCATAATTATTATGTTATAACGAAAATATTAACATAATCTCTGTTATCAAAGAGATTAACACACTATTAGTTTGTTATTACGCACGCGAAGAGTACCAACCAATATATAATAAATATTATAACATCACCTACTAAGTAACGTCTAAACAAGTGTAATACGCAAAAACTACCAGAACTGATAACAAACATACGAAAGTTTATCAAGGCGCGGGTGAGCGCTATTGCGATGATTTCTCACGGAAAAAAAAACATTAGGAATTACATATTATTATTCTGTCGAAGTTCTATTCAGTTGAAATTCTCCAAGCCTTTTCCTTGTATTCTCGTGCAGTCTTTTATGCATTTGTGTACTTTTATTGGGATTGTGGGAGACTGGCGGCTCGGCCGAGTAACTACTAAAACCCAACAGGAATGTCTCATGTTCTACAGCTGCAGCGGTCGGCTTCCCGCGGCCCGCCAATATGCCACTTGCGGCCCGCCAATATGCAGCCACTTGCGGCCCGCCAATATCCTACTCGCGGCTCGCGAATATCCTACTTGCGGCCCGCAAATGTCTTATAATATAAATAAGTTAATAGGGAGGAGAGGCCAAACTAAAAAAAAAGGAAGGTAACTTGGGCTTCTAGGGTGAATATCGCAAGTGCGGCCTACGTTTAATTTATTTTGCTGTCTTGAGGCCCTTGCCTTCCAAAAGGTTGCCGACCGCTGTTCTACGGTAAACAACGATTTTTGAGGCGGGTATTTCCACTGCAAGCATACTGTTCTTTTGCCAATACATACTTCCAACTACTACTCACTGTCGTCAAAATTCAATGTATAGTTATTATTCATTAATTTAGATAGGCCGAGCGATAACCCTTCCAAACTTCCGTATTACCGTTACGTAATTAGATTAGAGAATCAGTATTAAAGTATATACGTACTCTATATCGTTTTTCTTATTACAATGAACAAATTCTTACCCAAAGTATGACATGTATCACAAAAACATTTTTGTAGTTCAATTACTAAGACCGAAACTGACTACGATTTGTCTCCTTGTTTGCTCCTCTATATAAGGAATCAAGATAATAACAATACTAAAATTCGCTCCTCTGGCGGAGTTCGATATCACGAGTGTGCCAAATATTTATGGAGGCATAATAAACGAGTAATTGGTTAATGAACAGTGATGTAATCACGTAATAAGAGGACGGCGTAACTTGAAGGTAGTCCCAAAAAAGATTTCACAAAATATTTCACCTTCGCCAACAATTTAAGTGTTACATGATAAAGTCTGCAAGCTCCTTTTTCGTATCATGATTATAATATTTATACCTATTTCTAGAATGAGACGCGTTTGAGGCGAGTGCTGCATAACCATATTAATAATCGGTGCGCAATTGTAAAATCATCTAGAATATAAATAAAGTGTTCCTAGCTAAATTTCGATGGTGACAAATAATAATTGGGTATAAACACGCACGGGAGTAAATAGGCAACGTACGACGTACGTAGGACACACAACGTAGAAGCGTGTGCGCAAACTCATGTGCACTATTTATACCCTTATTTTCATTTTCGAGGGGGCAACACAATAAAACCGTTGACAAATCAGCCAAAATATCGGCCATTAGGTACAGTACCAAGCATGTTCCAGAGTTCTTGTAATTAATTAGTGAGATTTTTTTAAAATCTATAACATTTAGACCCTTTTGAGGAACCTAAACCAACACCTTGAAGGGCGGCTGAACGCGTCCTAATAGACAGCTAAAATACCTGCACCACATGCCAATTTAATAAAAGAAGTTTGTATTTGTTGACACAACCTTTTCGCTGGAGGCTTCTTTCAAGGAACAATTAGTCCACAAGAAAGCAAAACAATATAACGAGCTCAACTATCTTTATCATCGTCCCGCAACCGTATTCGGTAAATAGTATTGTCGGTAAATACCCAATTGGGTAATAATTATTAGGGCGGCCGTCGTACCAAAATCCTAATAATAACCAAGATAGAATACGCCCAAAAATTATCTGGCATGTCTATTATCACCAGCTGGAAAGAAGGGTCCGTCTTCCTATAAAAAAAGTAGACAATAATAAATTAAAACTTACATGCACTGGCGTCCATGGCTCCTCGATCGCATATAATAAGACAGTTCCTCTGGCAGGAGCGGCCGAGCTCGAAGAAGGTGTTCTCAATTTGGATCATGGTCTTCAATAAATTCTCTTGAAACTTTATAGCTGTAACAATACGCATCCATTTAATTATAATGTTCATTACACAGATGTAATACATCAATCAACCAAATGGTTGCATCAATCAAATTAATCCGTCAGACTTTATCCGTCCACTGCATTCATTACCTTGTTCAATGAAACCTTTTTTTATGAAAGTCAAGACGACTTGTGTCTGGTCAATCTATTGCTCGTTGTGACTAAGTGTTGTATTTATTAGTAAATAATATAGCATGAAAGAAATCTAGAAGAAAATACAGGTACAGTTCTTGCTAGTTATTCTATTAAATCTTAGTCTCATAGATGATAAAATGTGCTTAGCGAAATTAAATTATCTATAAAAACTTATGCAAAATGTAGCTTTTAAAATAAAAAGAATATTATCTTGGCATGAAGTGTCCTTGATGTGTTTTAAAAACCAATTAACTAAATAGTCAATCTGATCTAACTGAGAGGGCATTGTACCTTGTGAATGGCAACTTACTAACTTGCACACTTTGAAGTTTTATCTATATCTAGAAGTAAATAAATTCAATATTTACTTTAATTAGTGCACTTGGCTAACAATTTTCAGATTAGATAACCTCCAACGGACGGCCACAGTGGTTCCAAACGCCAAAAAGCTGGCCAAAATTACCAAAAATGAAGTTACTAGATTTAGAACTTTTAAATGT
>LUGF01029199.1:337820-350366 GCA_001625245.1 Calycopis cecrops | reverse complement strand
TTTAGCAATAGTCATAAAAAAAAATTAACATAATAAACATTTATTGACTAATTTTGTTTGTTTGTTTAGTTGTTGCAATATGTTGCATTGTATATAATAGAATAATTTCTTAAATTATGTGTAAATAGTATAAACAATGTCCTGTCACAATAAACATGATTTTTAAAACCATAGTCTTTGCACTAGCTGATCTCTATATGCCCTTCCTCTAATGAGATCAGTTCCAGAGGTCTCTCTTATTACTTCTACAAATTCTTCTTGGACTGGAAAATCTACAATAACAAAAAAAGTATTAGAATAAACCTTGTATGAGCAGATTCCTTTATTACATATACATAATAATTGCATTATATATTGTAACTTACCCAAATTACTTGGTTCATATACATTATAATCAAGTGCAAGATTATGAAGTACACAAAAAGCCTGTATAATTTTAGCACATTTTTCAGGCTTGTAATGCAGCACTCTTTCTTTACTTAAGCATCTCCAACGATTCTTAAGTCTGTCAAATGTATTTTCAATAAGGACCCTTGCTGTGCCATGTTTTTTGTTAAAAAATGCTTCTCTAGTGTTTTCATTTGCATCTAAAAATAGTGTTATCTGCCAAGGCCGCAGTGGATATCCTGAGGGCTGAGTCCCCTGTAGAAATAAATAAAAATAATTTTGTTTGTTTGTTTAGTTGTTGCAATATGTTACACTATATGTATAAATTGTATATTGTATGTAATAGAATAATTTCTTTAATTAAGATTTTAATGTGTAAATAGTATAAACAATGTCCTGTCACAATAAACATGATTTTTAAAACCGTAGTCTTTGTACTAGCTGATCTCTATATGCCCTTCCTCTAATGAGATCAGTTCCAGAGGCCTCTCTTATTACTTCTACAAATTCTTCTTGGACTGGAAAATCTACAATAACAAAAAAATATTAGAATAAACCTTGTATGAGTAGATTCCTTTATTACATATACATAATAATTGCATTATATGTTGTATCTTACCCAAATTACTTGGTTCAGGTACATTATAATCAAGAGCAAGATTATGAAGTACACAACAAGCCTGTATAATTTTAGCACATTTTTCAGGCTTGTAATGCAGCACTCTGTCTTTACTTAAGCATCTCCAACGATTCTTAAGTCTGCCAAATGTATTTTCAATAAGGACCCTTGCTGTGCCATGTTTTTTGTTAAAAAATGCTTCTCTAGTGTTTTCATTTGCATCTAAAAATGGTGTTATCAGCCAAGGACGCAGTGGATATCCTGAGTCCCCTGTAGAAATAAATAAAAATAATGGAATAAAGAAAAACAGTCTTATGGAATTTTAACATAAATGTTATATTACATTATTTATTAAATATTACATTCATACATCCTCTTTGTTCATACCTAGAAGGCAGCATAATTGACCATGGTGATGCAGTGATTGCATGTGTTCGTTAAGACTGCTGTTTTCCCATATAAATGAATCATGGTTCGCTCCACCAAATTTTGCATTAACATTCATTATCCTGCAGTCACTATCACAAACCTAGAAAGTTATATCACGATTCAGTCATTAGTCAATCCAAGCGATATCTAAATGTCATAAAATTAATTACTCAAATACATATATGTTGTACTTAAGTTTGAGTAAGTTGGATTTCATATTGTCTAAATATTAAAAGGTACTCTAAATATTAAATAAATATTAAAACTCACCATTTGTACATTTATTGAATGATAATGTTTTCTACAATAGTAAAGATGTTCAACGTCTCTCAGTGGCCCAAATATTCTAAAATGACTACCATCAATACAACCAACTACACCGAGTAATCCAAACTTTGATTGAAATCTACAAAATAATAGGATTGTTGATAATGTTTGAATGTAAATTATGGTGAAGGTAATAACCCAATTATTATATAAATTGACTGAACTGACTTTTGAATCACGTTTCTTCTTGCTGCTGGTGTTCTTGGAAAAGATATATATTTCCCCATCATTGCAGGATGGATAAGAGCCTGAGTGACTTGATTTATATACACACTGCACATTTTTTGGGAAATATTTTTAGCTACTCCTACGGGACGCTGGTAAGATCCAGAGATTAAGAGGCATAGAATAATAAAGCCACCAGCACCTACAACAAAGATTGACTTTAGAAAATAGTGTCTGATAAAATCAATAAAGAATACTGTTGTAGAATACTTGCCTTTGTTTGAACATCAATTCGCTGAGTAGGCTTTAAATTAGTTAATTCTTCAAGCTCTTGGCACAATATTTTGAAAGCTTCCTTGCTCAGGCGATATCTATTTCTAAATTCAGTTTCACTTATATCCTCTAATGCATTAAAAGAGGCTCGGAATATCGCACGTTGTTTGCGCTGATGATTGCTTATATTATCTTGGGCCTGAGCTTCCACCAACATTTTCCATGCAAAGTAATTACGCGCTGCTCAATGCCACATATTTTTAAACACTTTTTAGTTTTTGAAAATAAATAAACCAAAATTAAAATATTATCTAAAAAGCGTCGCACTGTTGTTTCACTGCCCAAACATCAAGTGAGTAACTTTACTACTACGTTTGCGTATATTTCATTAGTTAACTACAAAATAGCAACTCACACTCGCATATATGTCAAAATACTACTCACTCAAACGTTAAACAACATTTAACGGTAACTAAAAAGTTAGCGTAAACGATACTTGAAACTTACACTCGCAGTGTTAGTTGTTTAAGTATCCGCTAGAGGCGCTGACAAAAACTCCATACATTTTAGTAGACTAAACGTAAACGCGTTAGTAAAGTAAATCGTTGCGAAAACTCACACTCGGGGTGCTGAACTTGATAACTTGTAACGTCACAACCAATAAAGATTCAATGTATTTACTTTGTATTGAATATACACTTGTCCTTTTATTGCATACTAAATAAAGAACACATTAACCATGCGCAAGGAAAAATAACTTTAAATGTCACAAATAACATACCTGATAAAATAGTCAGTTTATTATCGTATCAATTTCAAAATGTAATTAAGTTGATCGTGCCTTAAGAATGTGGTAAACGAATACGGTTCTGCATAAGTAATGAAGGAAGGAGAAGAGAAGAAAGTTATTAGTTACTACAAATACAATGCGTTTACCCACCCATCTGTTAATATTTTTTCCATATATTCCGACGAATTCGAGACTATTCAGTACTGATAAAGTTCAAGAAATATCATCGAAAAATGCAACATTTATAATAACATAAATAGTATTTCTTCAGTTTGGAATTTACGTATATCGTCGGATTCAGGTGGGAGTTTAGGGAGGCTGCCCTGATCCCAAAGGCTTAAGGGCCTTAAGATCATTTTTGTACCCATAAAAGCGCCCCATCTCAACCCCAAGGAATTAAGACCGAGCCTCACGGCTCACCGAAGCTTAATCCGGCGCTGTTAACGTACACTATAAAGCTCAAAATGTGCTCTTTCCAATAATGCCATATCGCGCGACAAAAGCAAGAAAATTTAACAAATGCACATCGATGATCGAACATCAACTACTCCATGTAAGTACTAAGTATGCTGCAGTTCTACGTAGACCTCCACTTCTTTGAACCTTTGTAATGTTTATGATGCACGCTTTCCAACAAATCATTTCTGTGATGTTTGATCCTCGTCGCGGAAATACAGCCTAACCTAACGATCAAAGTCGTTTGAGGTACCTATTTTAAAGTGATAGCCTACTTTTAAAATAATATATGATCTTTTACACGAGGAGACCATTAAATCTTATAAAACGCATTAAGGTTAAATGTTAATAAGATAATATTCAAAATCAGCAATTCGAATGTGATTTTTGTGACGCATTTTGTTGAAGCCTGTTACACGATATCATTTCTGACACGTTTTAGGGCCACCGCACACATACTACTTTTAGCACCGGTGATCGGCGATTTAGACACTTTTTAGAGTCACAGTCGCGGAGAGTCGCTAAATCGTGATGCAGCATCGATGCAGTGGCAAAATCGCCGCAAAAAATAAAAAAAAAGTGTGTTTTTACAAGCACTATACTACTTATGCATATAAAAGATGAAAACCGAACATAAGAAAAAGGAAAATTCTTAAGGCCTCTTTTGGGTTAGATTGTAGGTACATTTTCTGTATAAATTCTTTACATTTGTTTGTGATTTATAATTCTATGAAACGAAATTACGTCACCACGATGATACTTATATTCACCTAATTTTCTAGTGGGTAGTGGCAGTTTCTAGTGGCACTTTAAAATGTTTAATTGTGATTCTGTTTTTCTTTTTTCGGAGCTGAATTTACGCCGAAGCAAACAGAAGCCCAATATAGCTTCGTATACTGTGAATGCTCGTCGACGAGACTTGGTTTGGGGTAGAAAGGGGGAATAGATGGAAGAGACATTCCTCTTACCTGACCTGAGTCTAAGTTGGCTCAGCGAGAGGATATGAGCGTAAATTCTATCGTGTGAAATGTTTCTTTCATACAGAAACTCCAACTATCGCATATCAATATATGATTGACTGCCTCATGGTCCAGTGGTAAGCATGTTCAACCAGACGAATTGGGCCGGCACGACCCGGGAGGTACCTCTCGCTTACACGAACCCGGCGTAATGTGACAGTCGTGCTGTGGCGTTTCGTGCGGTGTGTAAGTAGCCGGTGGACTATAACAGGAGGAGGAGGTAGGAGGTCATCGCATTTGTATAACCTCTGTGCGGATGTCTATGGGCGTCGGTAGTCATGAAAATGTCTTTTGCCCGCTTATGCTATAGATAAAGCAAAAAAATTCTATCGTGTGGGATGTTTCTTTCACAGAAAAACTCCAACTCTTAGTATTTCGCGTATGGACATGAACATAAAAACTCTTTGTAGTTATGACCTTTTTATGTAAGTAATGTACCAGAAAAAAAAGCAGAGCGAGTCGGGTAGAAGGACACGCTCTCTCTTCAAATAGTTGAAGGACATTCCAAGTTGGAGCCATAAAAATACAAACACATTTTCCTATTCAGAAGACGTAAATAAACAGCTACATAGACACCTACAATATATTATCCTTAAGTACCACAATATTGATTACAAAAACCTTTACGACCCAATAAAGCGTTGGCTCGTTCTTTATGTAAATTGAATTTGGCCCCATGTAATTACTTTCTACCGAAGTACGACGCGAACTCGTGAGGTTAATTGAAATAAAGTAATGTTGTCCTGTTTTTATGCGTCGACATTTAAGAGTCATCGCACACATGCTACTTTTAGCATCGACGATTTAGTCGCCTGTTTGTTTTGACTAAATCGAACTATGAGTGTCGCCGATCGAGCATCGGAGCAGTCGCTAAATCGCGCGATTGCGATATCGCGACTGAACGCAATGAGTCGCTGATCACCGATAGCCAATGCTAAAATTAGCATGTATTCTGTGGCCCTTAAATACACTTATTTTTTACTAGTGCACTAGTCGACACTCGATCCGTACCCACTTCTTGGGGCATCATAAATTAAAACTGTTCAATCATAAAATAAAGCCTGTTATTTCCTGATAATTATTTTTATTAATGAACGGAAGGTTAAATAAGGTCCATTAGTCCAACAATTATTTTTTATTCTCTTTTATGTCTCTCCTTATTAAACGTAATAAAAAAATTACAATCCAACAACTTAACGGATTTTATTGCTGTTTATTTAATTATTTTACAAGACTGACGTTTCAGAAGCTTTGCATCAACCATGATCACGGGTGGAATGAGTGTAAAAAAAGAAGAAGAAAGATGAATGAGAAACTGAAAGAGAATACGTTATTTTTCTTTATGGTATAGGAGAGGGTTTGTGGGCGTCGGTAGTCATGAAAATGGCTCCGGCTGCTCGTTTGCCCTCCTATAACAAAAAAAAAAGGGCAAACGAGAGGTCGGAGCCATTTTCAAGACTACCGACGCCCATAGACATCTGTATGGAAACTACACAGATGCGCTGCCCTCCTTTCTCCTCCCACCTCCATAGGCCTAGTGTACAAAAGGCAGGTTAATTGCTTTGCAATTTCTTGTAGGCTATTACATCTCTATTCAACAGTCAAACAACTTGGCGCACAAATCACTTACGAGCCTATACTTCATTGAACATTAAACACACGATCTTGAAAACTAAGCGCCTTAGCTTATCTCCGCCTACTCGATCTATCATGAATGAAGGAGTCATGGTGTCAATGACCATAGCAAACTGGTAAGTATGCGAGAACCTGTCACGCGCGAGGTGCATGGTCGGCCAGTGACTAGGCTGTGCCTTGAACTACTCACCGATATTTATATAGAAATCAATTTGGAATATTATAAAACCGGATTTTGGGGAATAAGGATCTAGAACAGACTTTCATTGATTTATCTGACTCGACTCTAGACGATGAATTTTATTAATACCCGTATCTTAATCACGGAGGTTTTCGTAACTTGAGATCAATTTTAAATTATTCGACATAGAAAGCTAAAATTATCATGCCAAAGACGATTACACGATACCAGGGTAAAGTGACAGCTGTGCTTGTCGTCTTTCGTGCGGTGTGTAAGTAGCTGGTGGCCCATGGAGGTGGGAGGAGGAAGGAGGGCAACGCATCTGTATAATCTCTGTGCGGATGTCTATGGGTGTCAGTAGACATTAAAAATGCTTCACTGCTAGTTATGGTAGGATAAGGGGAACCCCTATACTATTAAAACAAAAACAAAAATCTTTGTAATATCTTTTTGACTTGGGAATTTCTCATACAGATTTGTATGAGGAAGCTGGGAAAACCTATCTATAGAATCCCAGCACTCACAATCTACACATCTTACGACATAAATATTTATGCATACTAAAATAAACATATCCTTATCTCTGGCGCGTGTAAAAGTATAAAGATAGTGACATTAGGAGATAATGCTAGGCAATTCAACTGCATTGCAGTTGTCTATCAGGGCCGACACGACCGGGGAAGTACTGTCTCTCACACGCTTGACACCGCCGCAATATGAAGCTATTCTGCTGTCCCGTTTTATCGGAAAGATTGGAAGGCTTACTCGTGGCCAGTATCATATAGAGCTTAGTCGAGTATGGGCAACTACTATTTTTTTATAGCATAGGAATAAATCGAGCAGTTGGGTCACTTGATGTAAAGTGGTCACCAATGCTCATAGATACACCAGAGGTCTAAGGCGTTGTCGACCTTTGAGAGAAGATTCAAGCTCTTTTCTTGAAGATTCCTAATTCGTATCGGTCCGAAAATACCGAAGGAGGCAGTCAAATCCATATCGAAGTGGTGCGCGTGATGTAATTCCGCTATTGCGTATATAATAGTCATTAGTCAGACTAATATAACCGACTAATGCTGATTCCTAGCTTATCCTCGCATGCTATAAGATATCAAACATACCGCCCTAACAATGCAGTATTCAAATAAAATTGCTATTTAATTTTGTACAAATTTACGTATCGCGTGCTCATTCTGCCCCGAACTGTATCAATCACATGACAAAGGACAATATCCATAATTACGTTTAAACGAAAATCAATCACCCATTAAGTTAGGAGGTAGGACGTACCCGTCTCTACCTAATGCCCTGTCAATGCCGTATAAATTATACCTATCTATTGTATAATAATTATATTAAACAATATGGAATAATGTTTATATGGATCTTCCGGTCCGCTATAGTTAATTAGCTATTATAACTCTTATTTTATTATCATTATACATCTCTAGCATCTGCGGGAAAATCTCCGTTAGCCTTATCGACCCCAAAACCGAGTCACGTCGCCCCAGCACTCATAATAAACCCATGAAACTGTATAGGACTTTTTTTCCCTTCAACAAAATAAAATCTGGTCAGTAAGGAAATAGAGCAATTTTGTTCTTTGGAAGACACTCGTCACTACCATATAGATACGTGCTAGAATATGCTCTGCATGAGTTTTCTGTTGCTATCATAGTATCATAGCTTTCTTTTATTTTGATTTTTTGACATTTGGAAATTTATCTATAATAATATTTATTACAAAAATCGATTCGAAAGTTAGCATTTTTTTTGTTGCCACCAATTTCCGTTGTTTTCATTCTTTTATGAAATTCTTATTGTGTGCTATATGATTTTGATATTATATCATCTTGATAAACGCTTTCCTGGACTATGAGAAATACTTTATTTCGAAATAATTTAAAAATATCCAATTATTGACGTAATCCTCTGGCATACAATTCTTGTAATAGAAAAGGCGCTGAAATATATCTTATTTATTTTCTTGGCTGTGCCTACCGACGTTTTTACTGTTTATTTTTAAATGTATACAGATGACTTGTACTGACTGTGGCTTCCTTAAATTAGTGCAATGACCTGCCAGTTTTTGAAAGGAGTCCAAAAATTCTGTACATAAATTCATCAACATTGTGACCAAGGAGATTACGTTCATAATGACAAGCAAACCTTCTAGCAAACAACTCTATCAACACGAAATCCAACAATACCAATGACCTCCGCACTAGCTTACAATGATGAGTAGAATGATCATGAATCGAAAATAGCTTCTTTCTATAAAATCGCATATATGTCAATATTACCTATAATGATCTAGCCCATTCATTCCCAAATTCGACAATAACGCCCCTTTGTATGACGCTGGAGGCCTAGAAAGGGGCGTCAAAGAGTCTTGAAAACGACTAAATAAGTTCTATAGGTTCTTTAAGGTGAAAAGCTACTACAGTATAACTGATCTTCAAAGTGGGCGTTAGAGGAAATAAGTTTGGGAACCTCTGATCTAGCCTATCTGAGCCTACGGTGATAACTCACCAGAGTCACACTTTTCCGCCAGCGCTACGGCAGCCGCGTTGCACCTTTTGCAACTTCCTCGACATTTTTCCCCAGAAACATTTACGCGCGGTGTTGCTACAATATTTCAAAGCACGTCTGTAATCTTTTTTTATGCGCCAAAAAACGGACATTGATCTACATTCGAACAATAAAATGTAAAGAATTAAACATCTATTGACGTAAACGAGCACGGGGCCGCCATGGTGAATTGCTCTCGAAATAATTATAACTTGCAACTAAGGTCGAAAGATATTTGATATCTGCCTTCATTGGGTTCATGGCTTTCTGTTCACAAAAGCTTTCATTTGCTTGTACAAACAGTTGTAAGCATTCAATTGTAAATGGTTTACAATGTTATGTTATTATTTGCTTCAACATAATTAGCACACAGACGTATTTGATTAAATATATCAGCAGACAAATTGCTCATGCTCAGCAGACAAAAATTCATGATTTCGCCGAGGAAAATAATTAGTAATTTCAAAATACGATACCGTCTGATTTTGAATAAACTATTCAAAATCAGACGATCTAGTGCTTTATTTAGACAATAAAAATGTCCACTTGAAGCTAGATGGCTAGCCTATTCCCAAAGTGGCCAACGCCTAAGATTATAATAAGCCGGGCACGTAGATTACTTTACTATTTTTTGTTCCAATGCAGACTGAGTATTTAACCAAATGGAGACGCCGCGAACACAAACGCTACACATCACAAAAGTCCGTCAAATTCGGTGGGGAACGACAGCTACCCATTAACCACAAAAGGAATTCTTACAAAAATGCCTCACACAAGCTTAGGGAATGCAATACCGGCATCCCGCATGCCATGTGCGGGATTAATCCCGTTCGTAAAATGAGCGGGATTTGCGGGATTGCAGAGAAGCGAATGACGATTAGCAGAACTCGAGCATTTTCTGCTGCTGGTCATATAGTTTGTAAGGTCAGGAGCCGTTTAGCAGATGAAACAATCAGCACCTTAACGTTTTTAAGAAGTTATTTTCAAAATAATGTTTAGTTTTCTACTTTTGTCAATTTTAATTTAAAAATTTTTAGTTTTCTAACTTTCTCAATTTTAAATAAGTAATATATTTAGAATACATGATTATATAATTAGATTTGTTTCATTACGTACCGTCAGAAGTTATAAATTATGCATGAAGTTTTGTTCATGCGGGATCCCGCAAATACCGGGATCTTGCGGGATCGAACATGTCCAGTCCCGCAAATACCGGGATTGAGAATTTCCTGCGGGATTGCATTCCCTACACAAGCTTATAAAACCTGTCATGGTGTGTCTTCGAAATGAACCTTAGGTCATTTTACATTTGGCAGAGGAAACACTTGTAGTTGTAGGTGCAGATAATGCGGAGCATAAAATAACAAAATCACGTGATTTATTAATCTATACATATACATATAATAAAACAGTAAAATCCGTGTGTCTATATTGAATATATTGACGAAAAACCAATTGGGGGCGATGTTAAAATAGTCTTAAAATACTTTTTAATGTTTTTTATTTTTTTTTGTCTGTCTGTTTTTCCGTTTGTCTGTTTGTTCAGGCTAATCTCCAAAACTACAGGATGGATTCGAACGAAACTTTTTGTGGTGTATACATACTAAGCCTGGTCAACATCTAGAATACTTCTTTACTGTGGTAAAATCGCTCATTCCTACGGGAAATCGGAATTTCGGCACACTGCAAGCAAACAATACCAAATCACTTTGAATTACAGCTACGTTACGCGAACGAAGTCGCAGGCACCAGCTAGTAGTAAAACAACGGTAAAGCATGACGTTGATGTTTCACACATTGTGTTCGTCTCATTTTTTCAAACCGCGGTAAGTTTATAAGGAGTAAACAATATAAACAGAGCCCTCTTCAAACGTGAGTCAATGTAGATGCTAATTAAACTATGACTAACTCGAGTAGCAATATACAATCAGTATTATAATGGAAACAATTTATTCAGGAATGAAACCGGTTTTAACAGGATTATCTATTAACATTTGTCACTTATACCAACGTAAAGTGGCAGCTATTTAGTCGACCCAACGAAGCGTCATCTTTGCCCCTGTGCTATAAAAAACCCACTTGATCTCAGTGAGTTTACTTTGACTCAATTTAAGTTTTTACAAATCAGCACTACGCCATTTGGCTAATGACGTACCGTAATTTTGTGACGTAATATTGAAATTTGTCGTGTAATGTACAGCCAGCATACAAAGTGGATAAACAGATCCTAATTTCATAACATTAGTGATATAACAAGCACTGATCCCTCAACGAACGCGCTGTCGAAACACCATAAACATAGCTGTGGGATAAAATTATCGTAGGTATGTTTTTGTTCCTTGGGATATAACTTCTTAAGAAACAATTAAATATTGTCCGCGATATATGAAGAGTAAAATCGTGTGAAAAATTCGACGCTCAATCGCTTGCGTCTGTTTTTTTGTATAGTTGGTAGTTGGTAAAAGAGGGTAAACGAGCAGTCGGAGTCATGGTCATGACTACCGACGCCCATAGATATCCGCATACAGATACGTTGCTTTCCTTCCTCCTCCTACATGGGTCATCGGATACTAACACACTGTACGACACGAGACAGCTCAGCTGTGTATCGTGTAAGCGAGGTGGACCTCCCTGTTCTGCCAACCCAATTCGTCTACAAGCATGTTGCGGCACTGCCTCCTCCGCTTGCGTCTCTCGAGCACCTTTCATATCGGTCTTAACCCTGCGTGACTAGTTTTTCTTGTTTTTTTTTTTTCCAATTGTATAAGGTGCCCCTTTTTTTCCCCAATTGTATAAGGTCGGAACCATTTTAATGACTACCGACGATAGCCATCTGCATAGATGCTTAACAGATGCGTCGCCCTCCCCACTCCTTCCCCTCCATGGGCCACCGGTTACAAATCTGTTTAATCTTTTTATTTGGACTGTACACGCGACATATTTACATTGTCCTCACGTCTGCGAGTGGCCGTGAACGTATGCGTCAGATGACTCTCAACGTCAACCCGTGAAGCCTGGTAAAAGCTTGCTTCACGTAACACGTGCATTTCGATCTGTGCTCTATAAATAGTTAGTAGAGATTACAGCTATTTTAGTTCATTAACGGCCAGTATGCGATACAAATGCGGGTATATAATAGGCTTTTTATTAACAATGTTAATCGCAGAGTAATTTTATTGTATGACATTCAGTAGAATTGTGAATTGGCTAAGGACGACAGCACACACTAGACTTTTAGATGCGGCGACTTAGTCGCTTTTTAGAAGCTGAATGCAGCGACTAGACGCGGGGAGCGCACACTTCAAGACGCCATACGCGACGGCTTAATCACTAATGTATCTCAATTGACGTCTAAACGCGAGATCGCGATACTGTCGCACGGATCTACTACGACCGGTCGCAGAGTTGCTAAGTCTCCGGTCGCTGCGTCTAAAAGTCTCGTGTGTGCTGTGACCCTAAGTAATACAACGAAACAGGTTATATCATAAAATACTTCAATTATTCTAATAATTAATTCCTTTAATCAATTAATTAATTCTAATAATTTATTTATTTAATTACATTCACTTGCACCTCGAGAGTCAGTTTTTGCAACGGTCTACTTTAACAACTCGTTTGCGTTTAGTCTTCCAAAATGTATGGAGTTTTAGTTGTTTAACTATCCGCTAGAGGCGCTGACAAAAACTCCACATTTCCA
>LUGF01029199.1:315210-337537 GCA_001625245.1 Calycopis cecrops | reverse complement strand
TTACATTCGAATGCATTAAAGTTTCACGTGGACATTTCGCAAGCACCGCGAGAGTCTACTTTAGCAACGCGTTTGCGTTTAGTCTTCCAAAATGTATGTGTTAGTTGTTTAACTATCTGCTAGAGGCGCTGACAAAAACTCCACATTTCCATTTTGGTAGACTAAACGCAAATCTTTGCAAAGACTCGGGGTTTTGAAGTAGGGACTTAGAGTTAAGCCTAAGATGATAACCGAGCGGAGTAAGAACAATGTTTGTCGTGTCGTAAACGTACAAATCACCGTAAAATATTTACAATCCGGATCCGATATCTTAAAAGACCGTAAAACTATCGTAATCGCTTTTTATTGCCACTGAAAAACGAAAATAAATGGTCATGTGACGTTTGGAAAAACAGGAACTGACGATTCGTTTATTTGCGAACATTGCGTAATGTTGCCTCATTTTGGCCAAAATTGGAATCCAAAATGCTTTTGTTTTATATTTGTTTTACAAGCAATGATTTATTGACGGAGAGGATCTCTAAATGATACCCGATGTCAAAATGCAGGGATCTCCCTAATTTTGCTGCGGGTTTCTCC
This sequence comes from Calycopis cecrops, assembly GCA_001625245.1. NCBI lineage: Eukaryota > Metazoa > Arthropoda > Insecta > Lepidoptera > Lycaenidae > Calycopis > Calycopis cecrops. Next base: position 336,958 of record LUGF01029199.1, on the reverse strand, counting down.
CCGAATTATTAATTATTTATAATTATTCATGCCATTCTCTTGCCGGTCACATAAAGTTTGCGGAATCCTGAGTAAGAACACGTTATCATTCATATTTCAATGTATTCTTACGAATTTCGCAATTTTCGAACGATATGCGAAGGAAGAAAAACAAATAGGGTTCCTGTCCATGGTCTATGACACAAAATAATCGACAAGCATATTACCAACATTGCAGAATGAGCGACAAGAAACCAAAATCCATAATGCATTGTAGCATATTGTTTATTGTCCATCAAGCCGTTCAGATTGAGTTCAAACTTGATATAACTTGGCACCGACGACGTATTCAATATGCTACGTCCAGAAATGACAAACTACTAAATAAATAAGAAGCGTTATGACGAATGGACTCAATTTAATATTTGTACCACAGATAATAGTGTTGGTTTATACAATTTGTACACTTGTATGCTTCGTTTGGTCGTGACCATGAAAATCAGATAAAACGTAGCAATTGCATAACTAATAATGTGTTTCCTACGGAGGTAAACATACTTAGTGCGATATAATAGGTCGCATCCGTGGTTACACGTGATTTTTTTAAGAATAGTTTTTTCAGGTTGGTATTACTTTGCAACTTGTACACATTTAAAAAAGATAATGAAAAATGGAAAGAATAGAAACCAGCCCGAAAGTTACTTTTCCATCAAGTTGCGCTTTGCAAACAGTCAGCGTAGGGTGTAAGGAAAGCTTTATTTCTCGAAAGTATAAAAGGCGAAAAAATAAAGCTTTAGCATTATTAATTTAAATTAGTAAGGACTCTTCATTGCGCAACAAAGCAACATAGAGAACTGCTTTTTTGCTGACCAGACAATGACAATGCAAATAAAGGTGATGATGATGCGCTTTGAAAATATAATTGAATTCCACTGACGTTGCTCGAAATGAATAAACTTCCACTAATTATCATAATCAGCTTCTATCAGTCTTCAGGGTATGAAATACGACGAATGGAGAATTTTACAATGCAAACATAGACATACTAGCATATTGCTATTTATCAACGGAAATCTATTGTAACGAAAGACTCGATGGAAGGTGAAGGGATCTGTAACGTACGCTACCCAGGAGCCCGGGCGGCTCAACCGCGTACAGTGTCGGACTCGGCAATTGGGTTGCCCCTACTTACTAATTTCCCTGCGTATGCCTTCAGCCGCTATAATTGGAGGGCCCCGGATCTACAAGCAACAGGATCCCTCCAGCGACAGGCTGGCCTCTGTGAAAAGGCCATGCTCCTCACGCTGATTCAGAGGGACGGGTGGAGGACCTCCCAGCTGAGCTGCTCTTAGTCTGGCCTCTCCCCTCGAGCCTGTCCGATAAGGGTAGCCCTGTCCCGAATAGCCTTGGGGATCATAGAAGCACGAAAGGCCCCCCCACCAGGATAAGGTGGTAGCATCTTTGAGGGGGGAGGGGGAGGGGTTCTAGTTTTAACCTAATTCTAACAAAATCAGCTGACATCATGCTGAGTCATCTCTACCATTGCACAACATGCAGCCTAATAATAAGACAAAGTAATGATGGCAAAAATATCATTTGTGTAAATATTTAGATGATATTTTAGCGATTACAATTGACTCGAGGGACACTTAAAACACCTAACCGCTGTCAATTGTCGTCCCAAATACAATATGCATAGTAAGATGTATTTGACTTTACTATGAAATTAAATAAATAAACTAAGAACTATAGATTAGTAAAAGCAACACTCTTCTACAGTAAATGAAAAATATATTGGGGAGAAGTTGTGATTGGAGGAACATCCTATAGTGACTTTACAAAATCGATACCTATCGAAAATATATATTTCCCTAAATATACATTTCTTTATATAATATAGTTAAGTAATCATTTGGATGCAGATCGATAAAATAAATGAGAAAATTTAAAAATAACTCAGTTCGCCATTTGCCGTGGAATGTAATAAGTTTATAACTGTTGTGAAATATGAAAATTGCAACGCAAGGCACGAAACTCGAAACAAACAAAACACTACGTCATCTATGGAACGAAAGCAGAACTGTTTATATAGGTACTATACATTATAAACGTAATCAAATACCGTATCAAAATAGACATGAAAAATATTGTTATACACATTATACGCACGTGGTAGTGAAACCACGATAGCAGCTCTCAATACTAAAATATAATCAATGCATGTAAACACTGGTGTTTTTTTTTTCTCTGGAATATTTTCCGACATTGGCCATCAAAAGTCGTGACTTTGACGTCTGAAATCCATGGCAAATTCAATTTGGCGTTCTCTCTGCCAACATGTAGCGAAACCAATTTTATGATGGATCCTCCGGCGACCGGACCATTCTCCGGCCGATGCCTGCGGCATTTGGCCGCCTTTTTTTTTACCTATAGGCCAAACGAGCAGTCGGAACCATTTTTACGTCTACCGACGCCCATAGACATCCGCATAGAGTTTATACAAATGTGTTGCTCACACACCGTACTTCGCCGGTTTCGTGTAAGCGAGAGGTACCTCCCCGGTCGTGCCGGCCCAATTCGGCTACATGCATGCATGTAGCGTGGCACTACCTCTTCCTAGAGCTTCGCCGCCATACTCTTTAAGTTATCAAATAGGTGATGTTGATGATGGAATATACAATAATATCTTGGGAACAGACGTAATGAATCTTGGCAAGTAAAAATCTGTTGACCTACCTCACCCGTAATGAGGGCGTGGTTTTTAAGTCCGACAACAATAAGCTAATTGTAAATTATTGAATTCTCTGGCTTATAAGAGCCGGCCGCGAATACCTGAAATCTAGATTGTGACGCTAATCGCTTCTATCTACATACAGATCTCGAAGTCGAAAGAAAAATCCTGTGTATGTAGGGTTGCCATCTCAAAAATCTGTCAACTAGGACAAGGCACGTAAGAATCCCGGATTTCGGAGCTTGCTACCCGGACGTTAGAAAATAGTATTTTTAATATGATACTCTGAAGAATAAAATATAGTTTTTATGGTCATAAATCATGTATTATTTATTTTAATGCTATTTTAAACTAAATCGTAAAAGTAACGAACTTAAAAAAAATACTTCAAGTAACCATAAACATTTCTTCCAAAACGTGAAATTTTTAGTATTAGTTTTTTGAATCAAATCAATCATTCAAAAATCAAATCAATTAAATCAAAATCCGGACTACAAATAAAACCCCGCCCGGACGCTCCCCGGACGCCCTCTAAATTAGGACAAATCCGGGGAAATCCGGACGGATGGCAACCCTATGTGTATGTCGACTCCTGAATTTCGACACGCCCTCTAGTTTACGCCATAAAAACGAACATGATTTGTGTGATAGTGTTCGGATGATTCAATAATGTTGCGGAGCAAAACGTTGCGCTGTGTTACTGTTTCTCACGACTCATATATTTTCATTCCGCGACGCTTCTATTCCTTCTCAAGGTGTAAACTCCATTTTATTACCTTATCGACTTATTTTTTTAAGAGGAGTGCCACACTGCATGCAGCCGAATACCTCTGCCTTACACGAGATCGGCGTAAAATGACAGCTGGGCTGTCGCGTTTCATGCGGTGTGTAAGTAGCCGGTGAAGGTGGGAGGAGAAAGGAGGGCAGCGCATCCGTATAGACTCTATGCGGATCTCTATGGGCGTAGGAAGGCATGAAAATGGCTCCGGCTGCTCGGTTGTCCTCCTATACCATAAAAAAAATCGACGATTCATATACGTATAATGAGGACTATTAACTGCCGCAAATTTTTGTGATAAAGGATGCTCGTTTTTCAAATTTCTGTATACAAAGTTAAGCAGTGGAAACGGCAAGGCGGACCTAGTTTAATTAAGAACAGGTGGTGGCGACATGACCAGGCTAGATAAAATTCGCAATGAATATGCCGCAAAGTAGCCGGGGTTTACGCGATATTGCCGACGAATTGCAGGAGAATAGAGATGGTCATGTACAGATGAGGCCGCTAGAACATTGGAAGCAGGGTCTTTTTCCCTCCCTAGCGAAAGATCGAGAGGACAGGCCATAACAAGATGGAATAGTTTAGTGCAAAAACAATGTCGTGGACAGAGCGCGAAGGGATAAGATTAGGAAGGCTGATCCTACCGCCGTACGGCATATAGAGCCCAGAAACAAGAGAGAGGTAGTACACCAGATTTTATGCTTATGGTTTAATATTTAATATTAAAAGATACGCAATTGAGGCGTCAGCGACAGTATAATACGAAACTGTAAACAAAACCAGCGAACTTGATCGAAATGGAAGTGCTATGAATAAATAGGGATCCGTAACACGACGCTACATTAAATCCGAGCGTGTAGACTGTAGATTATGTTTATGGTAGGATAACAATGTGAGATGTCCATAGACAACAGAAAAGCTCTAGCCGCTTTAATGTAGTTATTCGTGTTACAGATCCAGGGCGCATCACCGTTGGTGGCCGATGTAACACGCTGGGCTTTTAACGACTTCGCGCTTCTAGTTTAACACAAAGACTATTATTATTATAGTAGGATAACAATGTGAGATGTCCATAGACTACAGAAAAGCTCTAGCCGCTTTAATGTAGTGATTCGTGTTACAGTTTTAGGGCACATCACCGTTGGTGGTCGATGTACCACGCTGGGCTTTTAACGACTTCGCGCTTCTCGAAGTTTAACAAAGACTATTATTATTATGGTAGGATAACAATGTGAGATGTCCATAGACAACAGAAAAGCTCTAGCCGCTTTAATGTAGTGATTCGTGTTACACATCCAGGGCGCGTCACCGTTGGTGGCCGATGTAACACGCTGGGCTTTTAACGACTTCGCGCTTCTCGGAGTTTAACAAAGACTATTGCTGATAGCATTGTGTTAAGTGCTTGTTCGATAATACAGGTCGTATTATTATAACACGACCGTCTAATAAAATCACATTGAAAGAGGAACCGAAAGCGTAAAACCTGATAACATCAAAATAAAGGCGTCATAACACAACACATTTTCAGTATCTAGGATACTGAAAATTCATTTATCACACTTTCGATCCATTTGGCTACAGGAGACAAAATTGTGCATTCGAAATCGACGCATTCTACTTCCAGTAGGCAAATGCATCGACGGGTAGAATCGACACTTTTCCGACGTTTCGGTCACCTTAGAGCAGAACACAAAATCCCATATCCTCCAGTCCTCCTATGATAATGATACAGCAGACATTATACCACGACAAAAACGTCAGTAAAGGAAGAAGTTTAAATGAACTATAGAATTCGTTTACGTAGTTTTATTGTGACAGACGCGAATAAAAAAACCCACTATTAGATAACAACGCTGGCATTGAGGTTAATAGAAATATGTTATATGTAGATAAAAAAAACCGAGACATTCTATTTCCGCACACAAAGGCGTGTAAGTTTTGTGATCCAACATTTGGCACGGGATGAACATAAACTTACTGACAGCACCCATTATCTGTCAAACGCTCGTCTACTTGCTTCAATATCTTTATCATGTAAATTTATTTATGAATTTACCCTTGCTGTAGCATATTTTAAAATATTGACTGCACAATACATTCTATTATACTAACACTTCAAATGTTTATTTGTAAATCACATTAGATGGGAAAAACCTGGATGATTAAACTTTTGCAACAAGCTATAACAAATTATGATGCATATTTTAGGCAATACATACTTATATCATAATATATTATGTATGTATGTACCTACATACATAATATATATTCTTTCAATATTAAAACATTTCCATGAAAAATGGTATAAGAATGCAAACTAAATTTATATTACAGAGTCTAAATAAAAACTTTAGTTAATTATTTAAAACAATGTGCAGATATAGTTTGTTGTGTGCAATGTGCAGTTAACTGCATTAAATAAATTTACGTTAATTAACATAGTATGTATTTTAATTTTAACAAGAATTTTTAATTAAAATGATAATATGTTGGTTTTATTTGTTTACAGTCAACAGTCAGTTTTCACACTTCTAATATATAAAACAGCAATTTTATTATCACTTATTGTTAATGAGATATATATCTAATAACTAGCATGATAAAGTATGGTTTAATTATGCAGATAATATGGTAAAGGATAAACAAAAATAGCTTACCTTCTTCTGGACTGAGATCTGCAAACTTGATGCCACCACTGCAAAGAAAAACATTCATATAACAAATGTAGATGCACATCTTAAAAAAAATAAAAAGGCAATATTTAAAATATGTATCATAGAATACATATTGACTATAAATAGTACATTTGTACCTAATAATCTTATTTTTTTTAATTTACTAAATCTAACAAAATTATTTATAAAGCAATTTTTGCAACTATAACTCTTATAGAGAATGTTGCACATCCTACCTTAGAAGGACAGTAGCCGTTTCCGGCACCCGGAACACCTGGAAATAAACACAATGTGGAACAATGTTTTATTGGATCTCCATAAGGAGAAACCATTTTATCGAGTGGACGACAGAATGTCGAATAATTCATTAAAAATTCAGTTTCACAATGATTACAAGTTACAATAAGACACGACTTTATAGATAGGATAGAGACAACGTATGGTTGTGCTACGATTTTTGAAATATAGGTAATTGAGATTGTTATAAAACTAATAACACAGATATTATGAAAAATATTTACCTTCCATCCCAGATTTTCAAAGAACGTGCTTAGTCGTGATTGTCCCGTTGTTTTCCCACCGCAAGGTCCTGTTTAGGTTAAAAAGTACAATATGTGTATTAAATAAAACCGTGCCAAGTTTCCACGTGGATATATGTCCAATAATATTTTACGGCAATAATAAGTCTGATATTTATATAACACAATACAATATTATGTTAATTATAAATTACTCGCATTAATATTTTTTACTTTATTAAATTAATTTAAGTTTACTTACCACCAGTTAGTACAAGTTTATAGACAATTTTCGGCGACTGATTTGCCATTTTTGATAGATTTAAATTATAAAAATAATACTAAATTACACTACCCAGGTTAAGTACCAGGAATATTAATATCATAAAAATGATAAATATACAAAAGAGCTAAATAGAGCCATCACAATTGACTTCGCATCGCCTGACAGGCGCGCGACGAAATGAAAGATCAAAGAATCGAATTTATAAGCTCGAACAGTGCTACCAGCGATAAAATATAATCATCCGTTTTAACCAAAGACAATATTCAAAATTTGTACGAGCTTTCTTTTTTTAGAATTGGAGCCCTAGATTGTAGTAAGACTAATCGTAATTATTATTAATTTTTATAAGATTTATGCAATGCAATGCCTGCTATGGCCGTTAGTCCTTTGAAATATTATCTTAAAAAACATTGACTGAGTAAGATAGAGGGCACTGTTGATCATTGTTTTTTTACTCTATCGCGATCAACATCAGCAAATATTAACCTTCTTAAAATTATTGAGAAAAAGGTTTAATTATAGGTATAATTATAGGCTTTAATTATTTAGTAGTTTGCTCTGCTCGCCTCCAATATTGGCTGAAAATAATTTAAGGAATAAATAAAATTTATTTAAAAATATTTTTTTTATTTCCATTTTTTATGTTACTCCAATACCAGAAATAGTTAACGTACATTTCCCTATCACATATTGTGGAATATTATATTTTTTTATAACTACGTCGATAGTTAAGCCATTTTGTTCGCCTTCTTGTTGTTTGTCAACATGAATGACCATGACGGGAATATGCTGCCAGTACTTGCCCATGCATCGGGTTTTTCTTTCTATATACATATTTTCCTTTGTGCCATCAGTTGCCTGGTCATCATCTAAAAAAATATAAATGATCATATATCACGTTTACACAAATAGTTCTACTACGACTAGTAGAACTAGGATAGGAAGAAACGATTTTTCATTTAGGTACCATCATTCATGTAAATTCATACATCTTACACTTTTATGCCATTTCAATACATTTATTTATTTTATTTTATTATATGTGTACTAGCTGCGCCCCGGTTTTACTCACGTAAAATATATTACATAACCTTTAGGTTTTTCGGAAACGTAAAGATCGCCCATACACGTGCCAAATTCGATTTAAATATGTTGTTATATACCTGTTCAATAGTTTCAAAGGAGAAGGTGAATGTCGTAACGTACGAGGAGCCAAAGAAATGAGCAGAGGACAGGGACAACTGGAAGAAACTCCACCGACAAGAGAAGAAAAGTTTCGCGTCAGCGTTAGACAGTTATAACATACAAACTATCGAATTTATAATATTTAAAGAGTATAAAATTATTATCAAGCATTGCTTTATTAATATTTTTTTATTGTAAGAAAGGATTTAGCAAAAGATATGTAACCATTCTATACATTCATTCATCACTCATAGACAATCTCATACTAAAAGGGGAGGGGTTTATTTAATTTAATTATCAGAGTTTAATATAATCTAACTTTAGGATTATTGCTTTTATTCATCCTTAATAGATGGCGTGATATGTCGTGTTAATAAAATGTATTAAATTATTTCTAATCAGAGTCATATAATTTAAATAATTTCTAGCCACGCTTGCATAATTTCCCATCCTTCTCAACGTAAAAAAAATCATCGCGCCAGATTCAAAGCTCAGTAGTGACACATGAATTCGCTGGGAGTAAATTGGCGCTCTTATTGCTCATGCAATATGAATGTTATTGCCATGTCGATGACCGTGTACCGATCAGTTACTTTATTGAAGTAAAACTTCCATACGCGCGCTTGACATGGAGAGGATTGTAGCTAGCGTTACAAAAAATCACACATTTGGCGAGGCCAATTGAAGTTGCCATTCAAATTTGAAATTCGATTTAAGTGAAACTTTTTTGTGTTTAAAAAATGTATATCATATTATATGTTATGTCATTACAACTACGGTAATGTTTTTGTGTATTAAATCAATAATTACGTTTTACTTGAGTTGTGTGGTCCAAAGCAGACGCTTTTTTTTCTTCACAAGTTACACACGTCACAAGTTTACCTTGCGACTATAAACTTCCCTTAGTCAGCGCAGACTGACGGCATATTTCGTCAGTCTACCACGACCCTAACTTTTTAAAATAAGCCATCCTTACTGTCTAGGTCCAAAACATCTTGGTCAACCCATCTTGTTTCAATGTTTACACAAACAACAGCTATTTCCAGTTTTCTGCTCAAGTGTCGACAGTTTGTGACGAAAGCATTCAAAAAATGTAAACCTGTAAATTTTTATTATAAAAGTTAATAAAACGATGACCATCTAAATTCTAAGGAGACGTGCAAAAGTGATGGTGATGATGATGAAAGCTGTGGTCTATAATTGTACACCAAATTTATTGAGTTGACTATAATTTTTTAACTCTGTTTGAACACACTTGCCATGTTTTCATTTTCGGCATTCAAACAGAATAGCTAGAAAGCTACCAACCTTTTTTATTAAGCGTTGCGACAATCGCACTAGTAACAAGTTAGAGGAACAGTGTCATGCTGTACTGCTGCTATGAGGCTGTACCGACTAGGGCTGTAGCAAAGCCGCCCTAGTCGGTACAGCCTTCGGCCAAAGCAACAGCACAGATGTCGATATACCGCCGTATATCGACATCTGTGCTGTTGTGTTTCGTCCGTTTTGTAGCTCAACACCAAAGGAGGAAGAACTGAAGGCCATGCGGATTTCAATGGGCGTCGGTAGTTATCATAAGGTCGGTAGTTTGAAAAAGCGCAATCTCTTACAAAAGCAAGGTACATGTAATTTTTGTTATTTTCAATAATTGTATTGGTTGGTGCCATTATGACCTACTTGGGTGACCTCTGCCTTTAAAGGAGAAACTTCTTACAAGTTGCAGCCAAGTGCAACTATTAATGCATTGGACCATCACGAGATCTAATAAGAGGTAATGCTACGCAGCATGCATGCACGCAGCCGAATTAGGCCGGCACAATCGCGGGGCGGGGAGGTACCTCTCGCTTACACGAAACCAGCCAAGTGACAGCTGTGCTGTCGCGTTTCGTGCGGTGTGTAAGTAGCTGGTGGCCCATGAAGGTGGGAGGAAGAAGGAGGACAATGCATCTGAATAAACCCTATCTGTATGTCCATTAGCGTCGCTAGTCATGGAAATTTCTCCGACTGCGCGTTTGGCCCCTTATACTGTAAAAAAAACTACTCAAAGTAATTTTCAGAAGAGGAGAGAATATACAGGAGTATATTATAGATATATAGCAATATTATAGCGTCGGCTTACTGCAAGAACTCATTAATAGACACTTACTGACTTTGAAAAAACAACTGTATTATAGTGTAATTAAATTGATTTCTCAAAGTTTTGTAAATATTAATTAATGAGTTCTTGCAATAGAAGCCAAGCCGACAATAGAAGAATGCAGCATGAGGAATTTATAAATCCTCATTAACACTCATAACTCACCTATTTTATTATCGTCACCAAAGTGTTGGAACATCAAAGCAGGCAGAGAATCAATTATTATCATAGACAAATTTTTGGTAATATCCTCTTTATCCTTCATATTTCTCATGAATTCCACCAAGTCTGCCATGGTCCAAATGTTGACTATTTTTATTTTCAACATTATAGAAGCCATATCCTGTATAATCACATAAGTATATTCATTTTACTAATAATGTAAAACTTAAATAAGTATTATTACCGTTTAGGAATTGGAGTGTCTATATGAGAGTTTGAAAGGTGTGGAATAGGAGTGGAGAGATATGGGTCATCTAAAAATCACAAATACACAAAACACCTATTGATGCTTTGCAGTCATGTTTTGTGCAGTTTCATGTAAGCTAAATTTACTTACCAGGTTGTGTCAGCACAATTCGGAAGCCCTGCCCTTCTCTTACTTACAATATTAGTTAGGTGTTGCATAAAAAGTTGCAGTGTCATTGCTATTAGTAAATATAGAAAAATCGTCTCACCAAAGATTTTTCCAAAGAAACATTTTATTTTTGCATATTGGCACACTATTAGCAGATAAATTAATCAAGTGTTGCTTATATTACAAAATCTTTAGTGATCAATACACCATATTATATTATTATTATTGTATTCTATTTGTTCCTTTGTGAAGTATTTCTTTAACAATCCTATTTTTTGTCAAGTTTAAGACTTTCTCATACAAGTAAGCAAGAGATTTGAGGCTGTATTACAAGTGTGCGATAACTTGGGCCCAGGTTGGAATGCCTCTCAGCCCACACACCTCCCCAGTAACGCCCTATATATGCAGGGGCATTCCAACCAGGTCTTGCATTACCACGCATGAGTAATACCTATGTTTTTAAGAGTGAAGAGTTTTGTTGATAGTGGCCCTGTTACTATCAATAAGGCACTTGTGATTAGATATTAATCTATAGCAAAGTTCTACAGAAGAATAAATGGCAATACTACAATATAGCCAACCACATTAATTAGGGGAAGAGACAGCAATGTTAAATTTGAGTGTGTACCAAAACTTACTTTATAGGATGTGCCACATGAGTTTAAAATTTTTTGAATACGGACAGCAGAGAAATCTCCTTTAGTATCAATATAGAGTACAGTGTTATCCGATTCTCTTGCACAATTAATAGCAATTTGCATACATATTTGTGATTTTCCTGAACCAGCTAGACCACATATTTCAATAATTTGTCCAACTGGAATTCCGCCAGATAAAATTGAATCCAACCTAAAAAAAATAGCCACCTATATGAAACAAATGTACACTTTTAATATAAAAGAACCAAGTTAAAGTGAGTGATACATTTTTGGTTGTTGCATTGACAGATCGGGGGCACCTCAATATAGGCGGGTGACAGCAGCAGTGGGTATTCGGCTTAGCCGCGAGCCCCACACATCCATCGGATCTCACCCAAGACCGGTGGTAGTGCGTAAAGCACTTCTCCACAAAACAAAAAAAAAATTGTTGCATTTCAGTCAAGTAACAACTATGCACAGCAATAGCTCATCTAGGTTCTAGGTAATTATAATCAATAGTACAAGTAATTGGTGTAAAATGATAATGTAATTGGTAGAATATACAAGGTTGATAAAAGCGAGAGGCATTAAATTAAACCACATATACGATAAGTGCCTACAATTAATCCGAAACTATTAGGAAAAAGTTTATGACTCAACGAAAATACTTTTTTCAAACAAATTAAATAGCGAAAAAATGTAATCATGCTTTGTAACAGTTCATACAGCGAATGGCAACCTTGTACAGGATGAATGATCCCAGCCGGCCCATACTCTCTATCAGTTGACAGTACAGAGTGTACATGGTGTAGAGGTAACAGTACAGAGTGTACATACACAAAAACTTAAAAAATTCCTGTGACTATACTATTGCTCAGATTGATCTGATTTTTGTAGTATAGCGTAGAAATTATACACTAAGTATGTGGTTTCATTTAATGCCTCTCTTTTTATCAACCTTGTGTATATAGTTATATCTTTATTAAATTATTAGTTGGATGGGTTTATTTACTTTAAATCCCAATAAGACTTATGAGAAAGTAATAATATTTTACTCACTTCATAATACCTGTATTTATCTGTTTTTTACGGTTAAAATTTTGTTGAAACAAATCTCTGCCATTTGTAACTGTTGCTGAGCTTGTAAAGTAATGATTTCTAATTTCTATAATGTTTGCCAGCTGTAACTTAGTTATTATTGTTAATTTTTCTGCATCTTCGGTAAGGAAATCGAATATTGTTATTATGTGGTTTTGATTAAGAACTTTCAGTATAGTCCTCGTTAAATAGCTATGATCATTGGCTGTTATTTTAATCATGGCTCATGCTAAATTTATTATTTTTTAGACTTATTGTATAAATATATTAATTGGCTTATGGATAAATTTACAGTACATAAAAAGTTTCTTTTTTCTTATCTTGCATATTTCATATATTACACAAAACAATAATTACAGAAGTATTAGATCATAGAAGAAATTATTCAACAATTACTCCCTCCACCGAAATCGAAACTTTATATTACAATTTTCAATTTACATTAAATACTTGAAAAATGTATTTGTTTGTATAAATAAAGTTTGAATTTTGAACTTTATGTTTGACTTTGAAGTTCTAAACCATAGAAAAAAGACATTTAGAAATGACAGTTGACTTTTTTACACAATGTAATAGTTATGATAGCGATTTTATGGGTTCAGTCCACAATTCTCATTGCTGTGCTAGGTATATTTTACGACGTCTTGCTTGATTGCCTTGGCCTTATTGATTTTGATTAAAACATTATATTGTTTGTTATATGTTATGATAGTAAATAAGTATTTCTTACATAGGAATAATTAAGTTCAGAACTAACTGTTAACTATAAAATATTGTGTATTGGAAATAAATTCATAAATATACATTATTGTTATTTTTTATTTATTTATTTAAAGCAACAAGCAACAAAACACTCATATTGTCAGTATGAAACTTAAACTATGTTGGTATATATAATAATTACATTAACAAGTACATTATCAATTTATTTATTTATTAAGACCTGACTGTTCCCATATGAACTTCATATACCGACGTATAGTGATTTAAGTAGAGACAGTCAAGTCTGACGGCCAACATAGCCAGGACAGGGTTGTGCGATGCGTTGCTCTCCCTTCCTTTCCATAATAATGGTTATTGGCTATTCGCTAACTAAGCGTAACTCCGCGTACTTCTGACACGCGTGCCACGCCCACTTAGCATGTCTGATTTTTTTACTGTTCCAAGGTTCCGTGTCACGAACTCCAAATGGAAATATTTTACGAATTTCAAAGACATTTTAAAGACAGTAAAAAAAGTTGTAATTGTTTTTTTGCTGACAAGTGGCAACCCATAACAAGATGGCAAACACCCGCCATTCTTGTTTGCTGTCAAACATTGTGATGTCGTGAGATCGTGCTTACATTTTTCATTTTTTACATTGTGTCACGTTTTAATCATTAAATAATTAACAAATAAGTATTTAGCACAATGTCTAATATATCTCTTGATAAGGAGACATTTTTTAGGCGAATAAAAAAGCTCTACGCAGCGTGGAAGGTGTGTTAAACGCAACCGCCTCTTGATTCCATTTGTATTTCATTTACTAACTGTAATTTCTTTCACAGGCGGCTGCGGCCGATTCCAAAGGCGATGATGTATTAGCTAAAGCAGATTGTTTAGTTTCGTGTGTTGGAGTTGATGAAGATACACTGTACAGCAAATCTACCGCGTTACAGGTATTCATTGCTTGTGCATGTGCTAAGTGATAAACAAAACCTGTACTAAAGGAGTTAATGTAATTTATATATCCGAATGTTCTACTATTGTATAATAATGTGTTATGTGATCATTGAAATGTGCATTTCAGACATGGCTTTTTGGATACGAATTACCTGATACAATTACAGTGCTCACAGAGCATAGCATGTGTTTTCTTACTAGCAAAAAGAAAATAGAATTTCTGAGACAAATTGAAAATGGAAAGGAGGAAAGCGATCTACCCCCAGTAAAACTTCTTATTCGAGATAGAGTAAGTGCCATTATTGTTAATTATGAAATTGATTAATAACATAGGATGGATACTAGGGTACCTAGGGTTTTACCTTAGCCACAAATTATTGAAACAGTTTAGTCATGATTGAGGCATTTATTCAGGTTTATTAACATTAATATATTTTTTCCTTTTATAGAATGATAAAGATAAAGAAAACTTTAATAAACTGCTACAAGAGATAAAGAAATCTAAATCTGGTAAAACTCTAGGAGTTTTTGCTAAAGACAACTATCCTGGTGAATTTTGTGAAAGCTGGAAAAACATTATGAAGTCCGAGAAATTTGAAAATGTTGATATAAGCTCATCTATTGCATTATTGATGGCACCTAAAGAAGACCCTGAGATTATTACAGTTAAAAAAGCATGTATGGTTACAGTTGATGTCTTTACAAAATATTTAAAAGATCAAATTATGGAGATCATCGATTCTGATAAGGTAATGTCATTTAATTTTAATTGTTTTCTTTGGTCAATAAGTGCTGAGAAAGGAGGTGATGGAGGGATGGTGTTGTCCGTCATTGAGGGAAGCCAATGTCCAGTAATGAATCAATAATACCTGATGATGATCCATCCAGTTAGTCCATTTAAAGTACAAGTGGTAAATATGAGTTGGAAAAATTGTGGTAAATTCATGTATCAATAAAAGAGAGAAAATGCTCCCTTTTATCCCTTTGCCAATATATATCCGCAAAGAGGATACACAGATGCGTTACCCCCCTTCCTCCTCCTCCCTACATATAGTAGTTTTGTAGTTTAAAAAAGAAACTTATTGTTTTTATCCAAAATTACTTTTAGACAGGCTATTTTTAGCAAAAGTTAGATATAAAATATTGTGCAATGTTGAGCAAGAAATTTGAAGGAAATATATTAGTATTATGGTGTGAAGTATGGAATAAAGAGATAATGTAATAGATATGAGATTAAACCTAATAGAGTACTATTATTATTACCTGTATTCTGTTTATAAGACTACATAAGAGTATGTGATTGTGATATCTATAATGAATTATTTCAAAGCTATTTTACTGTTTCCTTTATTTGTAATCTACATACTAAATTAATTTGTGTATGTACTATTTATTATTAATTTGTGTATTTACACAATCGATATATTAATATAGATGAACACTACCTCAGACAATACCTCTACATAAAATATTATTTAACTTGGCACTGTGGTATTCAAATTAAATAATATTCTTATATTTTTTTTACTAATAATTTTTTTATATACTTTTTTTTTACAGAAAGTGAAGCATTCTAAATTAGCAGAGGGTGTGGAAGCCGCTATATCTGATAAGAAATATGTCACAGGTGTGGACACAAGTCAAGTTGATATGTGCTATCCACCAATCATACAATCAGGCGGCAACTACAGTTTGAAGTTCAGTGCTGTGTCTGACAAGAATCATTTACACTTCGGTGCCATCATATGCTCACTTGGCGCACGTTATAAATCATATTGTTCTAATATAGTCCGAACACTACTAGTTAATCCCACAGATGAAGTACAAAGTAATTATAACTTTTTATTAAATTTGGAAGAGGAAGTCATGAAACGACTAGTTTCCGGCGCCAAACTGTCAACAGTTTATGAAGCTGGTTTAGAATTGGCTAAAAAGGAAAAACCAGATCTTGTGGATAATCTCACTAAAACATTTGGGTATGATATTTTTATTTACTACTTGGTGAAAAGGCCATGCTCTGCTGTGGATAAAAATGAACATTGTGAACGTTACTGAAATAAAATGTAGCCAATATTTTAAGTTGGACAAAATTACACATAATATGTACAACAAAATTGGTTAAGTAGTTGAGGCATCCATTGTGGACAAAGAATGAGACGCGTAATTTATATATGTTAAGATATTAGACAGATTATACTGTATCATCATAATTAAAAATATTCACACAGGTGAACTTGCATAGTTCACCTGAAAAACCTTAAAATATAAAAAATAAAAATACAAAAAAATTGCTTATTTAAGTAATGTATTTATATCTTTATTAGATTTGCTATGGGTATCGAATTTCGGGAAAGTTCGGTTGTTATTGGACCAAAAACATCAATAGTGGCTAAAAAGGGTATGGTGTTCAATATCAACATTGGCTTGGCAAATTTAACAAATAGTGCAGCAACAGAAAAAGAAGGAAAGGTAAGAAACTTTTTAAATAAACCACCAAATATAGATCTCTGTATAGAACTGACCAGCCAGAGATTTTTTAAGAATTCCAACGCCCATAAACATACACAGAATTTTTATGTAGATGCGTTGCCTTCCTTTTTTCTTCACACGATGGTGTAGCTGTCACCTTACACCGCATATTGGCCTAATTCCGCTTCAATGTAGCATGGCTTATCTTTTCTTAACATAATATTCCACTCTCCTCACTAGGCTAGCTCTAAGTTTAGAACTTCGGTGTCATGCAGATGTAACATATGGATGACACTGAATAATAAATTTAAAAAGAGATCACTATAAAATGACTTTGTAATCAAACATAAAACAAACATTTTTTAACTACCCTACATTACAATAATAATTTTTTAATTGCAGACATATGCACTGTTCATCGGGGATACTGTTCTTGTTAATGAAGAACAACCGGCATCACTGTTAACGCAATCAAAAAAGAAAATCAAAAACATTGGTATATTTTTAAAAGATGATGACGAAGAAGAAGAGGAAGAAAAGGAGAACAAGACTGAAATACTTGGTAATTTATTGTTAGTCTTGTTTAGACTGTGGGTCAATTTACTCTGAGGATAGAACGCTGCACGGACAGCACTGTGACATACTTTTACAGTAGTTAATATGGTTCATTTTTTTTAAAGTAGTAGACCTGTTACAATTTGTTTGGTTCAGTATAGCAGCTTCATGCTAAGATATACATATAGCAGAGCTACTGAATGGGTCCTATTATATTTTCAAACCATCTGTTAAACTAATTGAAAGATAGATACACATGTTTTTAACCAAACCATCAAACTGGCTGGCCAGTTATGATTTAGATGCACATCAGAATTAATTATGTTGAGATTACTGACTTAAGAAGAAGTTAACAGAGTCGCCCCATTATTTAAAATACTTTCGAAAATTCTTGTTTTCAAATGATTTCATATTCAAATTGCTACATATCAAAACTTTTTTTCTAAAACGTCTTAATTTTCTTTTAACTAGCTTTTAATTTTATACTGTCACCAACAAGCAATAATTAAAAGCATAAAAGTATCGGCCTATCCAGGTAATTCATGTCTCAGTGTAAATTGATCCAATGTGTAGTATAAAGTAACTTAAAATATGGGTGGTTTGATTTAAACGCTTCGTAGATAGTGATAATTTAAGGATTTGGCTAAGGGAGAAAGTTCAGTTCTAAGTGTTTTGCAGGCACAAATACAGCCAGCTTCTCTTTTACTTTATGATTTTCATCTCTGGTTCTACTGTGCCTAACAATCTTACATCATAATTTACGCTTACAAAACACATAGGAAAAACAAATACAGGCTGGCAATAACATGAGAACGCATAGTTGCTATAACAAATTTATTAAGTAGTAGTAGTTTCTTACTAATGTTTCATCAGTACTAATACAGATCAATCTTTAATATTTGTTTTGTATCAAGATATGCATCAAATGGCAAAATGTAACAAGGCAAAAAAAATAACATAGAGGGCTTAGTCAAAACTAACATATTAAGTAATAAATATACATTTTCAATCATATAAAGTAAGCTTTTGTAATAACAACTTTTAATTTTTTTCGAGGATATTATATTATATAAAATACTTAAAGTATTTCACTATCATAATATAGTGAACTCTATTGCTCTCCCATTATTGATACATATGTCTCATATAGTATCTTTAATTGATTATTAGTATGGTTTTTTTATTACAAATTAATAATTATAAACTATTCATATGTATAAATATATTATATAAATTATTATATGCATTGTTCACATGTGATACGAGGGTTCAAACATGCACACGGATTTATAGGCACACTCACTTTCATGCACATTCACTGTACACACCATAATTTTCTTATTTTTTCTTCACTCATGTTTGTGGGGGTACCCCAACTTACCAAATTTCATTACTATCATAAAGATATGGTAGTTGTAATTGCTGACATTCAAAAAGTAATTTTTATATTTCTATTTTGAATGAAAACATTTTCATTTCATTGTACTAATAAGGTTCCTTTTGATGTATGACATTATTTTTGTTGATAGCAGTTACAAAATGTAATTCATTCATTTTCATAGATCAATATTTAATTCATGAAATTTTTGATAAGAATGAATAGTATAACATTTACATATTAAGCACACCTACTTTACATGTTTTATGATTTAAATAAGTAACAAACATTCCTATATTTTCCTTAAAGGCGATAAACAAATCACCCTTTCAAATCATTTTAAGATCAAATTATTTTTACAATACATATTTCTATATTATGATAATTATAATATTAAAAAAATGTTTTTATTCTTTCATGTGTGTTTTTTAACAATCTAATGTTCTGTATAACTTATATTTTGTTTTACTTCCATGCAATCGCGGATGGATAGAAAATGGAGGTGAGTAACAATATTCAATATATTGCATGTGACAATAATATGCACAATTATTAGCTAAAATCTGCTGTTATAGGTATATGTTTATATATTAATTCACCATAGTCTGATTATAATATATATGAAGAAAAATCTATGTAATTGCTACTTACATAATTTATATAAATACACCATGTAGAGTATAATATGTATAATGCATACAAATTGGCTATATGTTATGTATTGAAATTGTTCTTAGTTCTAATTATAATACAAATTTGTAGGTAGAGGCAAGAGAACAGCTGTTATTGAATCCAAATTGCGCACTGAACATTCCTCGGAAGAGAAACGCAAAGAGCATCAAAAGGAACTGGCCATAGCTCTCAATGAGAAAGCCAAGGAGAGGTTGGCAAAACAGTCCAGCGGTAAAGATAGTGAGAAAGTGAGAAAAAACACTGTCTCATACAAAAGTGTTAGCCAGATGCCGAGAGAGAATGAAGTCAAAGAATTAAAATTGTATGTTGGTGAGTGGCAACTTTTGTAATTATGTCTTTAAGTATTCAAATTATGAAGGGGTAAAGTTTATAAGTTCGTGAGTGTGTATTTGTGGTAAGTCATCTCAGGATTCACTTATCCGATTTTTTTACTAAGTTTTTTTTTTTTTAATAGGGGGCAAATGAATAATCTAAGCCATTTTCATGACAACCAATACTTAAAGACAACCCCATAGATGTTTTACAGCTGCATTGTCCTCCTTTCTCCTGCCCCCTCCATGGTACAACAACTACTTACTGCACGAAATGCAACAGTGTGTCGTGTAAGCGAGAGGTACCTCCTCGATCGTGCCAGCCAAATTCAGCTGCATGCATGCAGCTTGGCACTACCTTTTACTCCGAAATATAATATGTCTCGATTACTCAGATTCACCATTCACCATCAATAAGGATTTGATTTATAATTTCAGATCGCAAGTATGAAACTGTTATATTGCCAATATTTGGTGTCCCTGTACCATTCCATATATCTACGATAAAGAACATCTCCCAGTCCGTCGAAGGAGACTACACATATCTCAGAATAAACTTCTTCCACCCTGGAGCCACAATGGGCAGGAACGAAGGTGGCAACTACACTCAGCCGGATGCCACCTTTGTTAAAGAAGTGTAAGTATTATTATACTTTTAGTTTGATAATAATAATAATTATTATTCTTTTACATATGTACTTAGAGTTGAGTCCTAACTTATTTTTTATATGTTCACATAAAAAGTCATAGATAAACATATACATTATACACAGTGATACAACTACTTCAATCAAAATTGAATGAGTTATTTTATTTTTAAATATATTCTCTGTATATGATATTATTTTGTTGTCTTACTTATCATATCCAAATTTACTTTAATCCACTTTTATCAATTATAGTACCTACAGAAGCACAAACACAAAAGAGCCTGGTGAAATATCACCACCGTCTGCCAACCTGAATACTGGCTTCAGACTCATAAAGGAGGTTCAAAAGAAATTCAAAACTCGCGAGGCGGAGGAGAGAGAAAAGGAGGATTTAGTGAAACAGGACACACTAGTGATGTCAGTGAGTAAAGGCAACCCCAAGCTGAAAGATCTGTACATCAGGCCCAATATAGTCACTAAGAGAATGAGCGGGTCCCTGGAAGCGCATACAAATGGTTTCCGCTTCACATCAGTGAGAGGAGACAAAGTAGACATCCTGTATAATAATATAAAGAATGCCTTCTTCCAACCCTGCGATGGAGAGATGATCATATTACTACATTTTCATTTGAAACACGCAATTATGTTTGGTGAGTGATCTTTTGACTTTTCTAAAATACACATAACGTAATGATTATATGTCGTGGGCACTGGTAGTCGTCAAAAGCTCTGAGTGCCCGTTTGCCCGTTATACTTAAAAAAACTGATTTTTAACTGATTTTTTGATAGCGAAGACGATTTCTAACTGCCGGACGTTTTCGTTTATAAGTTACATCCCTACCACATCTTAATAATCACTATTTCCGCCCGCTGCTTCGCTCGCGTGGTTTTCGGACTCCAAAAATAGAGTTATTATAATATGGCTTATATTATAATAACTCTATTTCCTTGAATCACTCTCTGTTAAAAAAACCTCATCAAAATAGTTTGCGTAATTTTAAAGATCTAAGCATACAGACACACAGACGGCGAATAGTGTGTTTGTTTTATAGTATGTAGTGATAATATCTGTGGACTTTACACACCACGGTAGTCTAGCCCTGAGCTAAGTGTTATGGGTACTAGAGAGCGGAAAGATATTTAATATACTTTTGTTAACTTTAAGAAGTTCATATATTTAAGATTCTTATTAAATATAGCCAGCCGGTAGTAGAATTAAATTATTAATTACAAGAAAAAAAATATAGTTATACTAGTACCACGTTTATAAGTTACATCGGTTGTCGTCGTCGGCGCAGAAGAGTACTTACATAAGCCGAAGTAATCCGATATATCACACCAATTTAATTAAAACGTTATTCTTCAAACCATAAGGTTGAAAATATAACAACACGTGCGCTCGTGACATCTAGCTCACACTATCTGTAC
>LUGF01029199.1:299891-313361 GCA_001625245.1 Calycopis cecrops | reverse complement strand
TCTCTATCTCCTGTACTAAATCTGTCCCTCCGTCCGGTGTAGCCACAGCAATAAGCTCATAATAAAGGCTTAGCACAAAATAAATGTTGATATAATATCATATACTTAAAAAAAATACTTTTATATGTAAATATTTTTTTTCACTCAGTACTATAAACGTCATCAATTGAGCAAGGTGCCATGTTAACGCGGCCGAGTAGTAGTTGTCAACTATAGTGACGTCATATAAAATATCCAGGTTACGTTAGTGACGTCACTATAGTTGTCAACTATAGAATTGAATTTGCTGTAATATAATATCTACCTGACTGTTAATTTTCTGAATCGATTTGATGTCTCGTATTCATAAAATTCACATAAATTAAGTGATGAAATTACTTTAGAGAATCGTTGTATTCCAAGCATCTCTGAAATATTGAAGACATATTTTTTATTGTACTTACTTCATCCTAAGAGCCACTAGGATCGTGATTATTCAAATGTACATCATTTGAGGACGATTAGATGTACAGGGCTAGTTTTTGGTCACTGGCCATATTTAAAAATAAGGAAACAAACATCATTTCAAGAGTGTATTTAAATTTTATCGTCTTATTTGTAATATTTTGTTACATAAACATCGATTTGAAACGGTCCGTAAAAATACCTACGCGCATTAGCACCCGAAGACAATATTGACCTCAACAGCTGATTGTTTCGTATCTAGGCAACGATCGATTGTGTTACCCACACTTTATTTATTTTCGTACGGAACAAAAATATTTTTAATATTATTTTTCTTATTTGTTCATAAATTTCTATTTCATAAATCGAATGTATTGTCCAGTCTGAATCAAATCTGAAAATTTGGCCGGTGACCAAAAACTAACCCTTAATAATTTTTGTTTAAATTATATTTTTTTATTTCATTTAAAAAACTCTTTGGGGGATGCCTATGCCCAACAGTGGACGTCTTTCGGATGATGATGATGATAAAATTAATGATAATGATAAGAATTTTAGAAGCTACAAGGAACAGATGAACATACATACATACATACCGGTCAAAATCATAACCCTCCTTTTTGTCGGGGTCGGGTAAAAATTTAATTACATGAATATTTTCTAGCTCCTGCGACATACGCTACTCAGAAGGTATACAGTCTCTCAACTGGACCAAAGTCATGAAGACAATCACCGATGATATTGAGGGCTTCTTCGATAACGGAGGCTGGTCCTTCTTAGATCCAGAGTCCGACGCTGAAAATGAGGCGCAGGTAATTCATTATTCATATCCCAATACAATGACAGACAGCGCAAGGGACAGTATAGCTGTCACTTCAATGCAATCGTGCTGTCTAATTCCGCTGCAATCCAAAATGACACTCTTACTTATGGTTCGCGACCATTAATGAGTAACTGGCAATTGTTGAAATATACTTTTAGGAGGAGGACTCTGAAGAGGAAGACGACGCGTACGAGCCGACCGACGCCGAGTCGGAGGAGGAGTCGGAGGACGACTCTGAGTACGATTCGGAGGCGTCCGACGCGTCGGACGGCGACAGTGAAGGTACGTGAAGTCACTCTACTCACTATTCATATGAGTTATTCTTGTCGGTCATGTTGATTATATTTATCGTATTAATATTACACTTTACTTTAGTAAAATATAAAAAAATAATAGAATTTTCTTTCAGTAAAGCAAGTTAATCTATAACTCTTAAAGTTGGTAGATTAATATTTACAAATTACAATTTAATCTCATTTCATTCGTAATCCGCCATTTGTAATTTTAACACTACGCCTCGCAACCCATTCCACTTGGATTCATCATGATAGGTGCGTTGACAAGCTAGTGGAACGGAAAAAAATACGGTCGTGAGCGTGGGCGATGTGAACGCTTAGTGGAACGCACCCATCGTTGTACACATTGGTAACTACTGAACGAAACAATGAACTAAGGACCGAAATGAAACACCTCACGGAGTAGTTCGTTCTAGTTCAGTGTCAGGAACTACCTAAACTAAGAACCTAATAGTTCTTAGTTCGTGAACTACACAAGTCTAATATGAGGTACACACATTCGCAACAGTAACAATATTGTTTTATATTATAATGAGGTAACGCCACGCTGCATGCATGCATGTAGCCGAATTGGTTCGGCACGATCGGGGAGGTACCTGTAGCTTACACGAAATCAGTGTGAAGTGACAGCTGTGCTGTCGGGTTTCGTGCGGTATGTAAGTAGCCGGTGGCCCGTAGAGGGAGGAGGAGAAAGGGGGCAACGTATCTGTTTATTTCTATGCGAATGTCCATGGGCGTCGGAAGTCATGATAATGACTCCAGCTGCTCGTTTGCCCCCTAATACCATTAAAAAAAAAAGTAACATACGGATCTTCTTTCTCCCTCGGACATCCGCGGATACGGATATCGGAACATCACTAATATGTATATATATATTTTGCAGAGGAAGACGAAGAGTCCGGCAAGGACTGGTCGGACCTGGAGCGAGAGGCTGCCGAGGAGGACAAAGAGCGAGCGATGGGTGGCGACGACTACGAGCGCAAGCGCAAGGGCGGCCGCGACCCGCGCGACTTCGACAACAAGAAGCACAAGGGCAAGGGCTCGCCGCACAAGAGCGGACATAAGAGCTCCTCTCACAAGGGCTCCACACACAAGAGCCCCTCCAAGCACAGTAACAGCAGGTATGTAGGGCAGTCGGCGCCATTTTTTTAAATACTATTTAAGGAGGCAAACGAACAAACAGAGCCATTTTCAAGACTACCGACGCCCATAGACATCTGCATAGGCTATACAGATGCGATGCGCTCCTTCTTCCTCCTCCCTCTATGGGCCACGGCGCACGAAACGCGAGCACAGCTGTCACTTTACGCCGTTCCCGTGTAAGCGAGAGATACCTCCCGGGTCGTGCCGGCCCAATTCGGCTGCATGCAAACAAGCAGTGTGTTTGCTACTAAGGTATGTAGTGTAGTCCGAGCCAAACCACCGACGCCTATAGTCGTTATACGGATGCGGTTCCTTCATTCTCCCTCTTACATGGGCGAATTGCAAACCATGTCACCCGCGCCTGACATGCACTCGTAGACATGAAGATGTATTGGGCTTCTCCTTGCTTTCATAGCAGTCAAGTTCAAGTATATCATATCATATATATAACTACACTGCCTAAGGTTAAAGGGACAGTGCCTTGCTACTTGCAGCCGAATTGGGCCGATCGACCGGGAGGTACCTCTCTCTCGCTCACACAACAACATCGCTCGTCAGCGTCAGTGCAGGACCAGTATACAGTACAGTGCCTTGTAACTGCAAATTCAATATAGTTAATGAAAAAACTACTGTTTTCACACTTTTATTTTATTGATTGTGAAATAGTTTTTAATTGCTTATATTATTACGTTTAAGAAAGTTTAAATTGTCTCCTGTAAAATTTTATTTTTACAATTACAAGGTCCTGTAAGTGTTTTTCTGTGGTCCATGGAGAAGGAAAGAAGAACAACGCATTTATATACTAGGTCGATATTCACCATTTCTCACTTCTCCTAATTTAAAAAAAAACAGACCTTAGTCTTGTTGATGTTTGAGATATATTATAGGTAGATATTTATTATTTATAATGAAACCTAGACGATATTATATTTGCATAAGTTTTACTGAGGCTCTCACACGACTTATGTTTCAGTCCATCTAAGAGTCGTGACAAGCACAAGTCGTCGCACGGGCGCGACCGTGACCACAAGTCGTCGCACTCGAGCAAGACGTCGCACAGCAAGTCCAACGGCGACAAGCGACACTCCGGCGACAAGTCGCACAAGCGCTCGCGGGACGACAGCCGCGAACACGAGCGCAGCTCCAAGAAGGCGAAGTGAGTCTTGCATAACGAGTTTGTTAGACATGTCGCACGAGAGCGATGCGATCTGAAGTCGTCACACAGCAATTCCACTGGCGACAAGTAGGACAAGCACTCGCATTGCGTTCCAGAACATATTCTAATAATTCGAATTTGACGACCAGGTTAGTGCAGTGGCACAGAGCTCGGATATGTGGAGCTTGTTGGGCCAGGGGTCGCGAATTCGAATTCCGCCTTGGTCATGGATGTTTATCTATGTATTATTTGTCTTCCTATAATAAAAATCTATATATAAAATTTCTTAAATTTATAAAACATATAAAATATATTCCGTTGTCTAGTACCCGTAACACAAGTCCTTACCGTAATTAGTACGAGGCTAGGATAACATGTATAAAGTCCACAGATATTTATTTATTTATTAGATTAAATTATGTGACTTGGCTCTTGTATATTTTGCGCATTTGGCTAGTCTCAATTTAGTAAGAGGTAGTGCCACGATGTATGCTTGCATGCAGCCGAATTGGGCCGGCACGACCGGGGAGGTACCTCTCGCTTACACGAGACCGGCGTGAAGTGACTGCTGTGCTGTCGCGTTTCGTGCGGTGTGTAAGTAGCCGGTGGCCCATGGAGGTGGGAGGAGAAAGGGGGGCAGCGCATCTGTATAGTCTATGCAGATGTCTATGGGCGTCGGTAGTCATGAAAATGGCTACAACTGCTCGTTTGCCCCCCTATACAATAAAGAAAAAAAAAAAGGCGTCTGCCATAGTCATTTAAATAGGAAGACATTATTTTACTAACTACTACATTTCATTTGTTTTAGGAAATGAAGTAGCTGATAAGGAACACAAGTACCTCCGCCGCAAGTCTCAAGGGTGTAGAAATTTATACATTGGACCTGAATCAAGCAAGTCCGAGTTGAGAATTTCCGTTAAATTGTTACATGATATGTCTGAATGCCGTTATGTTTGTTGATTTATTGATTCCAAGTCTAAATGTAATTTTAATTTATACCAACAGAAACAAATAAATATAAGATTTCTATTTAATTGTTTTATTTCCAATTCTAAATGAACATGATTTAGAAATAATATTTTACTTAACAGTAACACATTGCAATACTTAACGAAGTCTATAAATAACATCACAAAAATATTTATTGTACATTATTTACATACAAAAAGCTTTACTATCTGTTAGGTGATAGTGTCTAGTCTGAATCCTGTGCAGCTACAAAAGGCCCTCGCGGTAATACTGTAATCCTCTTGGAGTCTGGAGCCTTGCCACTGTCCTGCGTCTTCTGTGAGTCTTTTTGTTCGAGTGTGTCACCGGTCATCTGATACTGTTTGTTGATGAGCATGAGAAGCATGAGAGCGGGCAGGTGCATCAAAGAGAACCTGAACAATTTTCTCGAACTGCCGCTGTCGGATTTCTTATAGAATTGCCAAGCTGAAAATTAATTAAATCATGTTTAAAATAATTTTTTTTAAGAATTTAGTGTTATCATAAATATTATTTATTAATATAATGTAATTTAATAGATTTTTAATTGTACATTACCTAAGTACGTAAAGTAAATATTAAGTGGCAGCGACTCTGCCGCGAACCATACGTTGGTGACTCCAAGGTAGGACGATGCGAGGCAGGTGGCTGTTATTATCGCCGTGTGTCGCAAAGCTACTCGCCGGCACAGCGCTGGAAACAAAAAAAAACAGATTTTTAGTAATAGGTAGTACTATGCTGCATTGCTGTTAAATTGGGCCTACACGACTGGGGAGGTATTGCAGTCCAATATCTCCCCAGTTGTGTCGTCCAATAATTGGATCGACTCGTTCCCTTGATATCAACGACTACGATGTCGCGCTTGGTGCGAGACTAAGAGCAGCTTAGCTGCGCAGGCCTCCATCTGCTGATTCGGAGGGACGGCCCTCTGAATCGGCAGACGGCGGCGTGGATTGGGACGACTGGCGGGTCCAATTCAGACGCATTGGTGGTGTGCTCCTTTGGAGTACTGGTGCCAGGGATCAGGATGGCAACCTGACCCCATTACACGATTCCGACGTTGTAGTAGGGTCTATTCAAAGGCAGCCGGACAGTCCGCAACGAGAAGTCTGGCCTTTTCGATGAGATCCTGTTGCGTGCACCTGGGACCCTCGAATTATAGCGGCTGAAGCAGCAGTTTAGTTGGTATTGCACTGTGTCGAATCCAACATAGGTCTAGGAGCCTCCGGGTTCATAAGTATCACTTTTCCCAACCCTAACTGGCTAAAAAAATGGTCAGTAAACTCACCAGGGTCTGTAACGGCCATCATTCGGTAACCTGCGCGTGAGTAGTCGGGTCGAAGGTTCCACGACAGTGCGTTGAAGTGAGGAAACTGCCATGAGTACAGGATGATGCTTAACACCAGAGCCCCCGCATCTAAACTGCCTGCACACCCGGCCCAGCCCATGAGTGGAGGAATAGCACCAACTGGAAATAATAAAACAAACATGTCACTCATGTATGAATATTATACAGATGCATGTTGGATGGCATGCCACAGCCAATTAGAGAGAGATGGATAAAGTAATATTTGTTTTACAGTACAGTTAAAAGAATACATAAGTATATTTATTAGGGAGTATGCGTATGATTCAAATAATGATATTTTTTTTTACGTAAAGTCTGTTCATGTAGATGTATGCACGTATTAATATTTTTTTATATAACTTTGTCTTGAATTAGAAAATAATTATTGAAAAGTGCAAAAATTGTGCGGGAACATTAAATTAGATGAAACGCAATGCTATTGGTCGGAACGAAATGTGACGTGTCAATGCATTGAAAAGTCTTTCGGTCATTGACATAGTTATTACATAAATGTCACTGTCTTGTCTACTCCGTATTCATAAGTCTTAACTCAGTTGTCAAATTCTGATTGAAGAATGAATTGTGACGTCAAAACGCGCGGCAAATTGCGGTCGTTTAAAAAGCTGTTATCAGCCTACTACATTGAAACAATTTTTTTTCAACCTAATATTGTTATTTCAGTGCTGATTTTTTTGACATTGATGTAATGATGTAAATTATCATTTAAAAATATAAAAAAATACATGCATATTCCCTATTGAATTTCGATTGTAGGTACGTTTTGAGTGTTTTGTGACGATTTGCTTAAGATTTCATTGCGGTCTGAAATGCTATTTTGAAGCCGAACCAAATTAGACGGTTTCTTTACATACGAGCTTGTAAACTTGTATGCTTCAAGTATGTTGTAAAATGATTCTTGATAACCAGACAGGTACTTTTCTGGTCAGAATTAATCACGACCAGATCAGAATTACCTATAGGTAATAGAAGTAGGTTTAGAACGATAGTAGGAAATTAGGGTATTACCTATTTTAGATTATTTTTTAGTAAAGAGTAGAGTGAAATACGCTTTCAGTTTATGTACATTTTTTATTAATTTTCTGGAAGTGATATTTTCTAGAGAAAGATATATCCTTGTATTCCTTGTTTGTTATATTAATATAAATTTAAAAAAAAATTTATGTGTCTCAGATCCGATTCGCTGCTGGAGTTTATTTCTTAAGAAGCATAGATATAAAAAAGAAATTGAAGAACTATGTTAAAAACGACGTGTTCTTAACATAGTTCTTCAATTTCTTTTTTTTTAATTTTGGTGTAAATGATTATGAGACGCATGCGATTTAAGCGCGCCTTACGATGGTGTTCACAAGGTTTTATATTGAAGTTTTTTACATCTGGGGCCTTAAATCATAGCTTGAGGAGTAAACTTTACAAAGGAATTACAATTGGTAGTTATAAACGTCAACGATATTGTGACGTAGACAAAGTTGACTTACGATAAGGCAAAAGTGGGGTAAACAAAAATTTACAACTCAATTACGTACAAACAGTACAACCAATCCATTATCTAGTGATGGAATATCCATCTCCGAATTCTTTTCATTTTTACAATGGCATATTACCTCCCATTTTCCTCTTACTATATTGGAAAATATTTTTCCTTGTGACCCAGTTGGACTCTAAATATTACTACCTAATATTACTACTACCTACTCTTGTTGAATATGTTCATTATTATTCTATCCTACCACAACAGCGGCAATAGTTAGGACTCGTCACAGTTACGATTCGATACCACGGGATATGTTGTGTCTCTGTGTAACAAAATTTTCAAAAGTTTTGCACCCATTTTAGGACCCGAGGTTGCAGCCTTAATCCGGCTCTGAATGAAGATGAGACTAAAAGTACCACATTGTGATCGAATTTTTGTTTTGTGGACGCAGGGGAATACATTCACGTACGATACCTAGGAGCTCTGGTGGCTCCTAGACATATGTCGGACTCCTTGGGAACTTCCAGGGGCTCACCTGCGGACACGCTTATTGTTGCAGGGCACATAAGTTTTCGTTTTTATGATATAGGAGGGCAAAACGAGTAGTCGGAGCCATTTTCACGACTACCTAGTACTGACGCACATAGACATACGCAAAGAGATAAGCAGATGCGTTGTCCTCCTTCCTCCTCCATGGGCCACTGGCGATTTACACCGTACGAAACGCGACAGCACATATTACGCACACTTTACGCCGATCTCGTGTAAGCGAGAGGTACCTCCGCGATCGTGCCATCCCAATTCGGCTATATGCATGCATGCAGCGTGGCACTACCTCTTACTAAGTGCAATACCGATTAAACCCCTGTCGCTATAATTGGAGGGTCCCGGAGATACAAGCAACAGGATCCCTTCAGCGACAGGCTGGCTGAAAAGGCTAGACGTCTTCTCCTGGACTGTCCGGCTGCCTTTGAACAGTCCCTACTACGACGTCGGAACCGTGCAATGGGGTTAGATTCCCATCCTAACCCCTGCCCATACTACTTCAAAGGACTAAGGAGCACGCCACCAATTTGTAAAAAAATGGACCCGTCACTCATCCCCAATCCACCCCATCACTTGCTGATTCAGAGGGACGGGTGGAGGACCCCTGATGCCACCAATCTGAGGCCTATGCCACAACCAATTAATGTATGAATTCATAACAAATCATTAGCTAGAGGATGTCCATTGCTAGACATCATTATCATCAACAGTCAAAAGATGTAAGAACACGCTCACAGAGTGCCGCAAGTTATGGACACGAGCTGCTTGCATCCAGCGGCTCACGATGACCTTGACCAGATCAAGTAGTCCTGGGTGGGATACCGCTATACATTACGCTAATTATTGCCGAACATATTAGGGTCAATTCACACCAAAAGCGCGGCGAAAGGCAGCGAAGCGGAGCGCAGTTTATGTGTCATATGAATTTCAACTTTATAATAATTACTATAATACTTATTATCGCATGAGAAACTCGAACGAGACGCGCGGATTCCCCTCGAAGTCGCTGGAATGCGCGAGAAGTCGCTGGAATGCTCCAGAAGTCGCGAGAATTCGATAATAAGTACTATAGTAATGAAAATAAAGTTGAAATTCATATGACTGCGCTCCGCTTCGCTGCCGTTCGCCGCGCTTTTGGTGTGAATTGACCCTTAGGATTGCACCTAGCTTGTCAAATCTATTACTTATAAAATATCCTTAACTTACCTACAGATCCCAACCACGTGTTGAGAATGGACATCCTTTTCATTGGAGTGTATATAGATGTATATAATATAAGGTTACCAGCTCCCAGAGCTGCGGTGAGGGGATTCACTCCAAAATACAACAAACTGAGTCCTGTTGCACTGGTAGCTGCAGCAAAGCCCACAGCATGGGCAGGTCTAAAAATGTATAATATGTTACAAGATTTTATTACTATAATATATATAAACAAAGACAATATTATATGCATATTGATAGTAGTATAATTCTCTTTTTTGTGTTTATTCAACACAGCTATATTGAATAAAAACAAAAGAGAGAATGCCTGGTGACTTTTTTCGCATAGTGTAGTAACATTATAATCAAAGTAATTTGTTATTGATTGATTGCAGTGTGCTGAAATTCGGATTTCACATGGGAATATGCGATTTTGCTGCTGTAAATAGTGTTTTTTATGTTGACCTGGCTTAGTATCTATTGACCACAAAAAGTTTCATTCGAAAACGATCAGTACTTTCGGAGATTAGCCTGGACAGACAGACAAAAAAATTAAAAAGCATTGAAAAGTGTTTTAATACTATATATTAATACTACTATTTAATATCGCTCCCAATTAGTTTTTCGTAAATATATTCAATGTACAGTTGTTGTTTTATTATATTACTAGCTGCGCCCCGCGGCTTCGCCCGCGTAAATTTCGATATCGTGGAAAATCATTCCATGGCATCCCTCAGGAACATTTTTTCGGGATAAAAAGTATCCTATGTTATTTCTAATACCTCCAGGAATATGTGTACAAAGTTTCATAATGATCGGTCTAGTAGTTTTGGCGTGAAAGCGTAACAAACAAACTTACATTCACATTTATAATATTAGTAAGTAAAGTATGGATGTATAGATAGTGGATGATATTCAACATAGTGGATGAGCCAGCAAAGTTTTCAGACGCCCCATGTGGAAAAACAAACTGTTAAACCACCAATCAGCAATGTGAGAAGATAATTGCTGCGGGTTAGCCAACCTCGTTTAGATGCAGCCGAAGGTCAGATGATTGGTGTATAGACTACTATTGAAAGGTGTATAAGTCCAATAAAGGAAGACCTATAAAGGCTATTACTGATGATAAATGTAAGAATAATAGTATCTGTGCTAGTAACAAATGTAGTATATTTTTTGTCAATAAAATGCAATTTTTTACAGCTTGTAACTGTCTTCTGGACATTCTTACACTTTTTCTAGACTAGATACATAAGGTATATTTGTTATCCCACTTGGTTACTAACTGAAAAATTATTATAATTTTTTTCTATATTATATATTTTTTCTTTTATCATATTATATATTTCTAAAATTTCTTACAAATTAAAATTTACCATTTTTTGTTGATATTGTCACTAATAACTGTAACTTTATCAGATATAATCTGCCATAAAAATGTCTTATCTATAAGGCAGATTATAGAACTTTTGGCATTAAAAATTAAAGGCAGTTTTATCAATTTGATAACACTTACTCAAGCAGACCTTTCACAAGAACTCTGTTTTTGGTTCTGGACATTTGCGCATCAAATGGTACTTCATGGTATTGGTTGATTGAGTTTGCTGCTGAACTCACAAGACCTGTTCCCACAGTGCACAGTGCAAAGGTTGTTAAATTGAATGGAGCCGGTGCTAGCGCATATCCTGCCATTGATGTCAATACTACCAGGGCTGTAAAGGAAAAATATGGAAAACATAAATATATTATGTATAAATGTTAATAATATTTTATAGATATGTTCAGGAAATGTAATGTCATGTATTATTTATTTATTTATTTAAAGTTACATAAAACGGTTACACACCACCACAATTAATATATGGTATCCTTTTAATGATATGTCTGTAATGCTGAACTGCGATTAGTTGATGTGCATTGGGATAGCTGGATTATACAATCCACTATGAAACTATTCTGTCCAGAAGACAGTATTATTACTGTCCTCATAACAACTCCTCTCTACAATGTATGAGAAGAAAATGATACACTTAATTTTTGAAAGTCTTTAAATGTAATAATATAAAAAAATGATATAGTTGAAGACCTGATATGTTCTAGGTGTTCTTTACTTATAAATTAATCTAAGGTGTTTACTATTTTTTATTTCAAATGGTGACAAACATCAGATGGATGGTACAACATTCTAGCCACCTATGGATATTTAAATAAATAAATATCAACTTACAAGTTAGTCTAAACTTGGAAAGCATCATACTATATTGAACTAAATTATTTTTAATATTGTGTACTGGTGTCTCCTTCCACACTCTGGTATCTTGAGGAACATTTTTTTTATTCTTTTCTACTGTAGGTTTTGTTAATGAATTACTGCCTAAATAATGGGATGTTGAAATCCTAGCCACATGATGTGAAGGAAGTACATTCTGGAAAAAAAACAATTGTATTATATAATTCATTTATAGTTGCTAGAGAAATGTTGTTTTGATTTAAATCGATGTAATTTAAGTTAGAAAAATTAAAAATGTCTTATCAAATGGGCATAATAATTATAATTGTATTTGTAATAAAAACAATACTTACTGCAAGTTTAAAGGAGAATGACTTTGTCAAAACACCAACAGTACCATGTTTAAGACATAATATGCAATGCACTTTAAGGAAAGACATTGTAGGGCATTTATTTATAAGGCCCTAAGTGAGCATCCTAGAAAGAGAACATTTTTTTACTCATTTGTTTATAAAGTAAAATATTTCCCATTACTAAAAACATGTTTTTATGCATTTGGATGATTTATTTTATATAAGACTTACTTAAAAACATAAAATATATAATTTGTTGCTTTAGAAAAACCAATAACACAAATCTAGAGGTTATAGTTTTGCTCGGAGAGTCTGACGTTCGACAAGAGTGAAGAGAGACAGCGAAAATATGACTATCTTTTTATAATTATATCTTATTTAATAAGAGCAAAAGAGATAAAATAATAAAGAATCTCTAGAGTTACATAATTTTGAATTAGCCACTAGTAAAGGATCAAAGACAGGACCAAATACACTCAACTGTCAATGTCAAAGAAAGATCAATGAACGTGTACGCGCTGTCAATACTCAATTAGTAAATTTGCCAAATGCAATAATTTAGATGATACCTATATTATCTTACTAATACAGGGTCTGTCGTTATGGGTGGATAATCCGTTAACTAGGGTTAGCCCTGATGTCTAGCTATAAAAAAATATACTTTTTATGTTAGGGTTGGCAAAACTGTGAAAATTATGAATATTTTTGTGTTTTTTAGAAAAATTTCTACCGCGACTAGTAATATGCTCATAACTTTTACAAATTAAGGTATTTTCATGTACTTTTTTTTTTAATTTACTCAAAATTGCTTGCACTATCTAATAAAATTTACTATTTTAGATGTACATTTTTAAAAATCTATGAAATTTTGCATTAAAAGTTATTTTTATATTTATTTGTTACTTTTTGACAATTTTTAACTATTCATTGTGAAAAAATAATGTACTACACCATAATTGCCCGTAGTTTTAAAAACTTTCTCAGTTTGTCTAGTTTCTAAAAAGATATAATAGGAGTAGTGTTTAATAAGCAAAATTTCTTTGTAGGAACGAAAAAGCATATCACGGTCCGAAAGTTGATTTTTCCCGTAATGCATCTATGTCCCGATTTAGGCAGATTAACTAATTTATATCATTTACACAGTAAAAAAATACTATTGTTTAACGTAATGTAGCAAATAGCACTGTTCAAAATTATAAAATTTATTTAAATTGAAGACTTTCGACTAAGTACTTACCAGTTAACGCTAGGTCAAAAATTCAGGTAAAAAAAACACAGAAAGCATGACTATGGACTATTATTATTGTAACTGTCGGTAAATTCGTTTTGTGTAATAAGTTTTCGGGTCACCTAAATGGGTATGAAGTATTTAAGTATTCCCGTACCCGAACAGAGTAATGCGCAGGACACCCGTCATTTTGCAGCCACATTGCCCGCCTTGCCTCCAGTGGT
>LUGF01029199.1:254375-267763 GCA_001625245.1 Calycopis cecrops | reverse complement strand
CCCGCCCGCCAGCCGCGCACCGCTGTCACCTGGACAGCTGCAGCACGACTCGCCCTCCGCCTCCGGTAAATTAACTGCAACTCGATGGAAACAATAATTTCTAAAGATTAGATTTTTTAGAAATTCATTAAAAAAACAATTGAAGAAAAAGAAAAAGCAAAAATGCGTCTCGCGTACAACAAAAAAGCGCAGTTTTGGGCGGCCCTCCACTCGGTGGGCTGACAACGACGGCTGGCTTCTGGCTGCTAATGATGATGATGAATCTTACAACTGACTGACTGAATGTGTGTGTTGTTTCAGCGCGCTCGATGGCCGCGCGTCTGGCGCTGCTGGCCACGCCTCCCGGCACGCCCCCGCGCCGCTCGCTGTCGCCGGCGCCGCGTGACTACTGGCAACTGCCCGCACCCGCGCCTCTCGCACCCGACACGGACGACGTCGAGGTCATCCTCGACTACAATGTCAGTTACTAACCGCTGCACTAACACGCACGCTTAGATTATAAAAAAGTGTAGATATGCAAAACCTCTTAGCGGATTATTCTGGGCGTCAGTTGACAAAAGGCTGAGACTGCTCTTTTATACTCGTTTTTTCGTAAGAAGTTAAGAATTAGATTATAAAAAACATGATATCTATATAATATATACCGGGTGTTCCAGACCACCCGTCCAGGCTGATTATTTCGAAAAGTAAATTTTTTTTTATCGGAGATTATTTTTGTTTTTGTTTTGCTTTTGAACTACCTAATTCTGTTTTGTTTTTGTTTTTATTCATGGTTCTAGTTTTGTTTTTATTTTTGTTTTTGACTTTGATTTTTGTCAAAATCAAAGATAATCGTTTTTGTCGATTGCAGCTCCATCTATGGCGAATCAAAAAAAATGTTCCAGACAAAATGTTTGTCTTTTTTCATGACGAATCCGAATCTGTAAAAAAAAATACGGGTTTCCATTTGAATTTTTAAAGTTGCACCCCCTACCCCTAACAGGGGGTTGGGGGTGAGGGGTGTTTTTGGTATGATTTGATAGAGTTTCAAAAAATATTTGACACGTATTTTTTTGTTTTGATTTTTTTTTGAAACTTTTCAAAATAATCAGCCTGGACGGGTGGTCTGGAACACCCGGTATAAAACTCAAACGTGACATAGCTAGCTATCAACGCACAGCCCAAACCACTGGACGGATCAAGCTTAAATTTGGCATCCAGGTAGATGTTACGACATAGGCATCCGCTAAGAAAGGATTTTTAGAAATTCAACCCCTAAGGGGGTGAAATAGGGTGTTGAAGTTTATATGGATTTCTTAGAAATTAAACGCGGCTGAAACTGCGGGGCACTGCTAGTATAAAATAAATACGTGTAAATATAACCTCCAACTCCAATCTAAATAAAATCAACCTTAAATGCAAATTGAAAATCGGAATCGCAAGTGAGCGCCATATTTAAGCGCTCATTTAAGATCAAATTTTTGGACGCTCGCCGTGTATACTTTTTTATAATCTAAGCTCATACGCTATTGTTTATTGGGGAATTTTGAATGTACACATCATCAGTCTTAATTGTCACCTTATTTTCGATGCTGGAAGGTTGTCTAAATAGTTGCTATTATTTTGAATAAGGGGCTAAGGTAATTAGTAGCTTGTCAAGGCTGTAGGTAGTTCAGTCAGCATACAACGTTACCTAGGGGAAAAAATAAGGCACGAAAGATTTTTTTTACATTTTATGCCTATCGTTAGACTACATAAAATATATATTTCGCTTACTAACAATTTAATCTTTTTGTAGAGTGCATTTTCGGGGTTGTCTGTAGAGTCTATTGCGATCGTAATAAAAGAAAACGAAAAGAAGTTGATATCATAATTACATTTGTATTTTTTTAAAACCAACCACAAGCACAGTTCCGGCAGAATCGGCTCGCGTTCCCAATAAGGGATAAGGGAGTCTACTTTGAAAAATCATCGATGTTCTTTCCGTTTTGATAAATCGGTACTGTCGAACAATAAAAAAGATTATAGGTAGCATTTTTGTAATCAAACTTGAGTTTTTATGAAGTTTTTATTGTATCCAATTTATATATTTTATTTTATCCACATAAACATCCAATACCATTGTTGAAAAGCAACTGAATATTTTACGCTCGTGTGGCGGCACAGCAGATTTTTTGTCGAGCAGGAATTAAACAACTGAAATTCTGCGACTCACGACTGAAAAAATTACTCCCGTGTGGCTCCAGCCTAAGGAAACAAAATTTTGGTAACGATTAACTAAAAGAACAAACTAACAAACCGTACAAAATAGAAACCGTCTGTACGAAATACACAGGATATATATGGTATGTATGGCTAGGCTAGAAAGTAAGAAAGGCGTGACATCTATTGTAGTTACTTTACGGGTTTAAAGGTACTAGTACTTTGCTCGACGTTTCGTCGATACGACATATGGTTTGGCTAGTACTTTTAATAAATATCTTATCATGTTAATACCCGTAAAGTAACTACAAACGCGAAAGTCTCAAACAAGCGAAAAATCGTTATTAATTAATGAGTCGGAAAGTGATAGAGAATTAAATGTATCTGTCTCGCTCTGGCAGGACACTCTGTTCGACATGCTGCTGAACAGCCTGTCGCTGGACGGCGGCGAGGAGGAGGCGCCGCCGGTGCAGCCGTGGAGCCCCGCGCGTGAGCCGCCTGCCCCCGCCCGCCCTCGCCGCGACTGACCCGCCCCCGCGCGCCGCGAGTACCGCCACTGAGCTGCTCGGCCTCCGCGCGCAAATCTACGTAACCGCACATATACACCCACTCACGTACAAACACAGCCACACATTCACGAACACTGACTTACGTACACACTCATTCATACGTACACACACACACACGTACACGCCCACCTACACGCGTACACGCCCACCTACACGCGTACACGCCTACCCACGCGAAGACACACCCATCGCACATGTATGTGTACATGTGCGCACACTTACACATAATCACAACTGATACTCGCGCCTGTGCACAAATGGACTAGCGATATACAGACATTCACACCCATCACATACACCACGATTCAATAATTGAAAAGTGCTCAACATAATAGTTTGAAAATGATGACCGCCATTTATAATAATAAATTTTAATAATAAATTTTTTCGCTGTATGATGATACGCGTTTACAATATTATTGACACCCATTTGTTTCTAACTATTCAAAATTATACATGAAAAATGAAACTTATGTTAAAAACTTATCTATTACGCATATCATATCATATAGCGAATCTTGACTCTGACTAACTTTAGCAACGTTGGAAAATATTGTGATGGGTTATCGGCCTATATTTACTCGAAATACTTAGTCACCAAGAGATCTCGGACAGGCTTAACTGTGATGCTAAGCGATCATGAGACAACTTGGTCAGGTTATAATCTCAAACCGCATCGTAACTGCCTATATTTGTCATACCACAGTAAACACAAGACGGGGTTATATCCTCCCGGACGTACCTACAACCATTGTATGGTGATGTTCTTACTCATCTGTCATAACAGACACGATATAACTAGGTAAGTTTGGCAAAACATAAAAAAAAATCTATAAAGAGCAAGCAAGCCTATGACGTCACTTCAATACCAAGTCGTCACAAGTGAGTTACGGCTTGTAAACAACACACTCGCTCACTTTGAGGTACACAATCATGAGCACTGATCACTCACTACTCAGCACAATACCTACTGTGCAGTGGTTTGCGCGACTAACCCGTGGAGGGAGAGTGGACGGTGGTACATGTATGCGTGACAATTATATTTATTTCAATGTATGGGAGAGGCACCTTGATGCAAATAGCCGTTGATAATAGAGTAGATACGTGTCGTTTACTCGGTGTTTTAGATTCAAATTGTAATGTTCAAAGTTGTAATAACTTTTACTTCCTATATCATAACTTCAATAGTATTGGCTTGAAATTCCTTGCACCAAATCAGTGTAGCGCATTTCACTTTAACTCACTGTCCAACTTGATATTTTTTCATTGTAGAGTATTCTTAATTCTCGGAATTTCTCATATATATCCACTAAATTACGTAGACTAAAATTACATTGCTCATTTTTTTAACAGTACCGAAGCTACATATACTAGAGTGTATAAATAAACTATTGTGCTGTGAATTCGATTTTTAAAATTGAACGGAATCAAAAAAAAACAACGATGGTCACTTTTATGGATGGCTTCTGTAAAACGCACAAACATGGGTAATGTAATTTAATCACTTTAAGACATGTTTTGTTTCGTAATAGGCAAGACGTTCATTTTCAAACACTTTGTCCTATATTTCCTTCGTATATTGTGACTATTTATGTTAATATTACACTGTATCATGATCTTTTGGTGATAAAATTCTAAGCTAATTCGTAGCGGTATATGTATGTATACATCGATTTTCTCTTGGTAGAAATGAATCTCATACTTGGATTAAAGTCTTAGCCTTAGAGAGGGCCGAAACCAGTTCTAAACATGGGCAAGTAGGGCCCATAAAAATTTCACGTTTCACTGACTAGGCGTTTACAATTGCTCATCAAATTTTGAGTAGGTAGCCTCAAGTGCTCAATTCCTATATCGATCCTTTAAGATCGCATTATTCCTATAACTGATATTATTTCGATTTTAAATTTCAATCTCAAAATACTCATTTGATATTAAAATTGTACCACGACTGAATTTATACATTTTAAATAATTTAAATGATCTCTAATAAATTTAACTTTATATTTTGTATTTAGATGTTGTTATAAATGTATGTGTGGCGATATAATATATTCTTATGTATATTAAAGCAGATGAGAAATTATTTTGATTAGTAAATAATTATTGCTTCTGCTTCATTTCTTGTGGATAAATAATTTAAGCCCTTTCATTCTCATTTTAATATTCTGGGTTTACCATACTACAAGAAAGGGCTGCTTAATATAAATATAAAAATAACTGAACATTAATATATACCTATTAGAAGCAGAGTTAACTATTAGTCCTCTAATCATTTCGCTATCGAGGCTTACATCATTAGTGAGTATTTAGATATAATTAATGTTTTAGTGTTGCCAAACCATCTTCAGTCAGTTTGACGATCTATATATCCTATATATTTGTGTTCATCCAGAATACAAGCTCTTAGAGCTTGTATTTATTAGGAATTATATTGCTCGCGATATGCGCTGTGCTTTTGTCCGTATGTGTAGTGTTATTTATCGTACAAATAGATTTATATTTCACTTATGTGATATTCGAATAATATTCTATATTCCGAATTACGTATATTATTTGTTAGCTATTTTATCTCTTTGACTACGTGCTACAAATCTATGGGCTCATTTTACTCAAATTATGTATAGACGCTCGTAAATGCTACGCAATAACTTACGTTCTTTGTCGCCATTTTGTGAGAATCTACACGTTCGATCACTTGATCTGATTTTGAGTACCCGATAGGCCGTAGATTTGTAGTGTCGGTTAGTAGTCTATCTGTATGTACAAAGCAAATGTTTGGCTAAGAAATACTCTTAAGATATAGATATTTAATGTACTCAACATAATAAGTTTCCCTATTTATACATAAATTGATAATATTTCGGAAATATATTTTTGAACGAATTAAAAGTATTTTTTGATTATCGTTATGATATTTAGAACATAAATCTTATTTTATTTTTAAGCTATCTTTAAGAAGGTTCTCAGTTGACTTGGGACGGTGAAATGCATGAGAGGAGGTGTGTAAATACTTTAAGGTAAATAGCGGTGCTGACCGGTGACTTATAATGTATGCGGTGTGTTCGGAGACATCTTAGAAAAGAGGGAAAATATACTTCTAAGCTTTCACTTTCCGCACTGATAGTAAGCCGGATTTGTAAGAAAAGTTTTCAGCAAAAGCGTTTGTGTTGTTATTCGTCCGCTAAACGGACGAGTCAAGTATAATTCCATGATATAACTAAGGCATACGCCCGTTCAGCGGACAACTAGACATGTTGAAAGTGTTATGAAGTAATGGGCCAAAGAGTTGTATAATAAATTAGAATTGCGTACTGTTTTGCATTTTATACACATACGAGAGCAGGTCTGTCTGTAACTCAGCATATTCATTTATTTTTATTACTGCTTTTTATGTAACAATTTAAAATCCTCAAGCCATATCTTTTTATTTCTATTACTTGCCACAATATAACTAGTTTTGATGGGGTATAACTTCTATGTAGGTTTTAACGTAATTAATTCATAAAAATATTTAAATGTTGTGTGTAGTCCAGTTAATAAATGTTCAAATACATCTAAGAAATATAATAAGAGTAATTTAGGGTGGGTGTACATCTGTGTACATCCAAAATATAGTGAGCTGATATTAATTTTGTGTTTGTTCAGCCTGACATTAGTTTGGTCAATCTGACTTTGTAGTATTACCACATGGAATCATAAATTGTTTCTGATAAATAAAAATTATATATCAAATTAGCGAACAGGCTATGAAATAATTATTTCAAGTTGTTATCCTGCTTGACTATGATAATTACAATTCCATAATATCTATCAGTAATTATTTATAATCCAAACGTTCATATAGAAGATACAGATCTGACGTCACTACTGTACGTGGTCTATAACATAGACGCAAGTGTGCACATACTCTAAATATATCTATAGCCTGCTTAGTAGTATGTGTTCCATCACATTTGGATGTACGCTTGTTAAAGTAGTTTTAAATCTGTATTACATTATCTCATTGTTATTGATGTAGTAGTTACATATGATAGTGTGTAAGGGACTTATATGCTTGAATGAATAAATATGATTTCAAACAGATGTTTTTTATTTCTCCTTTAGTGGTAAGATCCCATCATATCCGACAACTAATACTATTTCAAATTGATAGTGCAAAAAGTTATTTAAAAATTTAAGAGATAAGGTAGTGTACTGTTGCTACTGAAGGTACCTCTCGCCCGCAAGACTGGCACCTCTGCGGTTAGTTGTGAGAGTCCGTTGGTGCATAAGGGGTATGAGGTGTTGGAGAGCAACATTTTTACATAACGCTAAAGGCCCTCGCAGACGAGACGACTTTTTTGCCCGCTAAAATAGAACGCCTACAATTGTATGGAGTAACGCAAACGAAGGATTAAAAGTACCTCGTATAAAAAGTCCCTCGAAAACCGAGGACATGCAGGGAGCGGATCGGACGAAAGTATGCGGGAGTCCCCGA
Organism: Calycopis cecrops; assembly: GCA_001625245.1. Lineage (NCBI taxonomy): Eukaryota > Metazoa > Arthropoda > Insecta > Lepidoptera > Lycaenidae > Calycopis > Calycopis cecrops. Next base: position 260,536 of record LUGF01029199.1, on the reverse strand, counting down.
AAGTAATATTACTCTAGTGACTAGGCGAAGCAACGCACACGGATGATTTTAGTTCGCGTTGTGCGCTCGAGAGAGAGGTACTTTCGGGGCATCAAATGTTCGCAGTGCGTTGAGTACCTACGCAGGCCATTATAAGGATGACACCAGTAGTTGACAACTGATTGGTTGCTTTTTTATAAGAACAAAGAAGCGACTTGGTCCTTGGCTAAAATTTAGATCCCTCGTAGACATCTCTCGCTTCTTGTATGGCTTCAGTACTTAGATCATTTAGCTTCAGTATGACAAGGACAAAGACAAGTAACGATAATGTTAGAATGTCTATTAACCCTTTAGACATTCTAACATTATCGTTCGTTAATTATGCAAAGACTACATTCTTAGATGATGTGAAGTGGTCTGTCGTTGTTGCTCATACACACAAAATGTTAGCACTTAGGTACCTACTTCGACCGAGCAGTTACAGAAATGTAACAAAATACACTTAGGTATTACTAAGGTTTTTGTCGATGTCGCCGACGGTAGGTAGGAACTCCTAACCATAATGGCCTGCGCGTCTGCGCATTTTTACAGGGATTTTTCTACGCTGACTTTTTTGTCCGCTAAAATAGAACGCTTACCTACAATTATGGTATCTTATTAATATTATAAATGTGAAAGTTTGTCTGTTTGTTTGTTTGTTTGTTTGTTTGTTTGTTTGTTTGTTTGTTTGTTTGTTACTTCTTCACGTAAAAACTGCTGAACCGATTTTCATGAAATTTTGCACACACATAGAGAGTAACTTGGATTAACACATAGGATAGTTCTTATTCCGAAAAAATGTTCCTGTGGGATGCTATGAGATGATGTCTTTAATGTATTTGTTACTCCTTCACGCTCAAACTACTTAACAGATGTTCATAAAATTTTACATATGGTTAGAAGAGAACCTGTATTAATATATGGGATATTTTTATCCCGAAAAAATGTTCCTGTGGGATGCTATGAGATGATGACTTTAATGTATTTGTTACTCCTTCACGCTCAAACTACTTAACAGATGTTCATAAAATTTGACATATGGTTAGAAGAGAACCTGTATTAATATATGGGATACTTTTATCCCGAAAAAATGTTCCTGTGGGATGCTATGGGATGTTGACTTTAATTTATTTGTTACTCCCTCACGTTACAACTACTTATCAGATTTTCATGAAATTAGTCATATAGTTAGAAGAGAACCTGTATTAATATATGGGATATTTTTATCCCGAAAAAATGTTCCTGTGGGATGCTATGGGATGTTGACTTTAATTTATTTGTTACTCCCTCACGTTACAACTACTTATCAGATTTTCATGAAATTAGTCATATAGTTAGAAGAGAACCTGTAATACCATACCTATAGGATAGTTTTTATCCCGAAAAAAAATATTTTGGGTTTTGGCTTTTGATTTTTGACCGATTGGGTAGAAATTTTATATGGATATTTCGATGGTTACCTGGATGGTAAAAAATACAATTTGATCCGGCAGGTGGCGCTTCTGTCTTGGATCCGGTAGGTGGCGCTGTTGTCGGATTCTCAACTTCTAAACGGCTCAACCGATTGGGTTGAAATTTTATATGGGTATTCCGATGGTTACCTAGACGGTAAAAAATACAATTGGATCCGGTAGGTGGCGCTTCTGTCGGAATGTCAACTTCTAAACGGCTCAACCGATTGGTTTGAAATTTTATATGGGTATTCCGATGGTTACCTAGACGGTAAAAAAATAAAATTGGATCCGGTAGGTGGAGCTTCTGGCGGAATGTCAACTTCTAAATGGCTCAACCGATTGAGTTGGCATTTTATATGGGTATTTCAATGGTTACCTGGATGGCAAAATACAATTGGATCCGGTAGGTGGCGCTGCTGTCGGTATGTCAATTACTAAACGGCTTGACCGATTGGGCTGAAATTTCATATGGGTATTTTGATGGTTACCTGGATGGTAAAAAAATACAATTGGATCCGGTAGGTGGCGCTTCTGTCGGAATGTCAACTTCTAAACGGCTCAACCGATTGGGTTGAAATTTTATATGGGTATTTCGATGGTTACCTGGACGGTATAAAAATACAATTGGTTCCGGTAGGTGGCGAATTGGGTTGAAATTTTATATGGTTCGAAGCATAGCAAGTTGATCGTTTGGGATGAATGCACAATGTCCCATAAGTACGCAGTAGAAACGGTAAATCGCAGCTTACAAGATATTCGCGCCAACCGATTGTAATGGGTGGAGTTGTTGTTTTACTGGCTGGTGATTTCAGACAAACGCTGCCAATTATTGACATATTACTAAAAGAGGCACACCGGCTGACGAAATCAATGCCTGTCTGAAATCATTTGACATGTAACATGCGAGTTCATCTTTATATTGACCAGGAATCTGGTGCTTATGCAAGTAAGCTGTTAGAAATTGGAGAAGTTCGACTTGTAACTGATAGAGATGGACAAATTGAATTCAATGAAAAATTTTGCCATCCAGTCACCACGGAAACAGAGTTGATTAAGAATGTTTCTTTATTGTGGGATGTAGTATGTACAATCTTAATATCTATAATAGATGTTCTAACATCCTACCATAATAATGGTGTACAATAATAAATTAATTTTAAATTTACTTTAATTCTAAGTAGGGAAATAAAATAGAACCATAATATTATGTCATTAAATTACATTATTAAATTAACAAAATATTAAAATATCTTTTATTATTTTATTAATTCATCTAATATCTTTCACATTACCTACCTCTCCTGATTATTTTTGTTTCACTTAATTCGGGGAAAACGTTTGTCTCCGTAGAAACTGGATGGCAAAATTACAACATATATTATCAATGATGATGATGAAACTTTTCAACATGGACCCACCATAGCGTTGATGATTTCAGACAGACGTTGAGTTCGTCAGCCGGTGTGCCTGTTTCAATAACTGGCAGCGTTTGTCTGAAACCACCATTGAATATATTTACGAAAAACTAACTTGGGGGCGATGTAAAAATAGTATTAAAACACTTTTCAATGTTTTTTTTATTTTTTTGTCTATCTGTTTGTCTGTTTGTTCAGGCTATCTCCGAAATTACTGGATGGATTCGCATGAAACTTTTTGTATTGTATAAATACTAAGCTCGGTCAACATTTAGAACACTTTCCACTGCCTAATATAATTATGGTTATAAATTTTATTATCATTACTTATTATAAAACAAAGTCGTTTTCCGCCGTCTGTGTGCCTCTATGCCTAGATCTTTAAAACAATGCAACAGATTTTGATGGAATTTTTATTAGATAGGGTGATTCAAGAGGAAGGTTTATTTGTAAAAACACTTCATTTTTTTTTTTTTTATGGTATAGGGGGGCAAACGAGCAGTAGTAGCCATTTTCATGACTACCGACACCCATAGACATCTGCATAGAGACTATACAGATGCGCTGCCCCCCTTTCTCCTCCCACCTCCATGGGCCACCGACTACTCACACACCGCACGAAACGCGACAGCACAGCTGTCACTTCACGCCTGTCTCGTGTAAGCGAGAGGTACCTCCCCGGTCGTGGTTTTGAAGTCCGAAATCCATGCGGGCGAAGCCGCGGGCGGAAGCTAGTATGGTTATAAGTATGGAGTAACGCAAACGAGGGATTAAAAGTACGCGGTACTTTTGCATACGTTTTCTGGTCTATGGACAAAAATGCGGGAAAAAAAATCCCTCATCTGCTCATGCTTTGAATATACATAAATGTCGTCCTTTAGGCGAGGTATTCATCGCAACTACTATTATTTAATTAGGTACTGCATTTCAACCCGAAAATGTGCATGGTACTGATATTGGTATTTAAAAAGACATCAAAACCTAAAAAAAAACTTTTTTTTTATATCACATAAGCCTTTCCTTTCTTCCTCTATTCTAATTACTAATAATATTATAAAACGGAAGAGTAAGTATGTTTGTTTGAACTCGCTAACCTCTGGAGGTCCGCATTGAAAAATCTTTCATTATTAGAATGCTCATTTATCGTGGAAGGCTATATGCTAACTTTTATCCCGATAGAGAAAGTGGTTTGTAAATTATATTATTTACTGAAAAATATTTTTGTCTGCTGTGACATGTTCGAAATTCTTTATTAAGTAGGTCTACATTTTTAGTGACAAAAATTCTCATTCTTATAAACAGCTTATTCAAATAATCTATTGGGAAACAAGGACCAGGGCATTATAAAACTGATTTTGTCTAATTATTTGAAAACTAATTTTCTTTTCTTTTAAAAAGTATTCTATATGGCAACAGCGGAAAAAATTCATCCATTCTCTCGATATATTGAACAAAGTCATCAGATGGTACGATCTTTAGTTGGTCTTGTTGCTATATTTTCTGTTTCTCATGTAGCGACTTTCTGAACTAAAGTTATGGCTAGGTATAAGGTTGATCTGGTCTGATGTATGATTTCAGGATTTAAATTGGAATTAAAAAATTAACCAATAAGCGATTATACGTATCGTCCGTTTCATTCTTGTCAAATTATATTTTAAATTGATTATGCGAGGGAGCTTTTTATTCATTTAAATTGCACGTTCTTTCGAGTGAATTTAGTGTTTCATTTTTATTTATACAAATACCTATAGCATGATTCCGTTTCGACTGCATTGCTTTATTAGCACAACAGTTATCACAATAAGTAAAATAAACAAAATTCATATTTTTATTTAATTCGCATCATAAACCTGCGACTATTTAAAAATGCTTTGTCCGTTGTAGATATAAAATACAAATATAAGCGTAATCGGTAATATTAACGTTTGTAAAATTTATTGTACTAATTATATAATATCGTTTTAATATGAAAATGATCAATATCTATCGAGTATCTGAACTCAAAATACGAGTATAAAATTCCTATTTAACAAATATCTATTTATTTAATAGTCAAATGATATTGCAATCTCTACTGGAAGTCCTGTTAGGTTCACTTAAGCCTTGGTCTCTTGATCGTAACGCACAACGCCGCGGTATGCGGTGCCGGATTTTGACACCGCAGTGTATGAACGAGAACGACGCAGCGCGCGGTGTGCGGCGTACCCGCTCCCCACTTTTATACTATATACTATATACTCACTCCTTTTTCTCTCAAATTCATACTAAAAACATTCAACTAACATGTCTTCACGTGAATATAAGATCAATGTTGAAAAACTACCCTAAACTGGTTCAGATGATTTGCTCGTGTCCTAGAATCATCGACATCGTAATTGTATCCGAAGCTAATATTTCGGATAATACTGCACAGTTATTTAATATCACGGGATATATAATGCATACACAGTTACGGAATGAACGAAAAGGAGGTGGAATAATAATGTATATTAGAAAATTCGACTTAAAATTTACTCGTAAAAATATAAAAACACAACATTTCGAAAGTATAATAGGTACCATAAAAACTACTAAAAATATCGCTTTATCGGTGTATGCAATATATCGTCCACCTTCATCAAACAAAGTGAAATTTTGTGATGAAATCCAATGTCTACTTTCCAACGATAAGAGCACAAACTTGTTATTAATAGGTGATATCAACATTGATCTTATAACACACAAACCCGTCCGAAATATGTATCTTAACACTTTATCCGAGTGCGGCTTAATGTGTGGAGTATCACAACCCACGCGTATTGAAAATTATAAAAATGTAATAACTAAATCGTGTATTGACCACGTATTCACTAGATCCCACACATTAGAGCCGTACGCGGCAGCGCTCGATACTGTACTGGCTGATCACAGAGCGACGATCGTCTGCTTCACTAGCAGCACAATAGCGACGCATTCACAGGCTGCTCTAAAAAGTCTCCCTGTTATTAATAAGCAACAAATTACTAAAAATCTTAGAAATATTAATTTGACTAGTACTCTTAACATGAATTGTCCCGTGGAAATATATAATGTTATTAAAACTTCTATTAACGATGCCCTTGATAAATCAACTAACATTAAAACTATTCCTGTTAGAAAACGAAGTAATTCACCTTGCATAAATCAAAATATTATTGATTTGTGTGAGAAGAGAGACGAATTATTTAGCCTATGGAAAAAAGATCCTTTTAACTATCAATTAAAGTTACAATATACAAAAACTCGTAATAAAGTA